>CM077147.1:47835020-48120839 GCA_039583875.1 Platanthera guangdongensis
TTGGGTGGTGGTCTACGACAGATCCTTCCATTCTGAAATTGAGAGTCTTATTCTTATGAATGGTGTGCTTCTCAATATCCAATGCAGCATTAAAAGTGGTGTTTAGGGGGTGTGACCAGAACACAGTAATTTTACCCTGTATGTAGGGGTTTAACCCCTTACGAAACCTAGAGAGGGTGAGCTCTGGCACCTCAGTCACACCACACCTAACCATCATATCCTTAGGAAGACTCATATACTCAGAGACCGACTTATTCCTTTATTTAAGCATAGCCAAATCATCTAACATCTGCATTCGATGGTACGTAGGGACGTACTGTTCTGTCAGTATGGTCTTCATGTCTGCTCAACCAATAAGTAATTTATCGTTCTCGGTTCTCAGACGCCATTCCTCATTCAAGCATGATATTTTAGCCCTAACTAACAACTTTATTCTCACCACTCGCACCTTATCCGCGTTCGTCGATTTGTACCACTC
Organism: Platanthera guangdongensis; assembly: GCA_039583875.1. NCBI lineage: Eukaryota > Viridiplantae > Streptophyta > Magnoliopsida > Asparagales > Orchidaceae > Platanthera > Platanthera guangdongensis. The sequence continues at coordinate 47,835,499 of CM077147.1, forward strand.
AAAGTAGCACTCTATTTCCTTAACCCAGTCTAGGAAAACTTGGGAACACCCTAAACCATCATAAGTAGGTGTCTTTCTTCTAGCATACACGTCAAAGGCCATTTTCTAGCGGTGACGGGACAGAAAATTCTACTCGAATCTGGTGCACATGCAATAAAATATGAACCTAACCCACTAAACTCTAGGAATGACAGAATTGTTCCCGCTTAGCAACTCGGGTAATAAATAAATGGCTTTGATTTTCTTGCTGAAAATATTATGAAGATTATTAAATAAATTAGTTATATTGTTTTTACAGAAAAATAAAAATATAGGCCGCTATTTGCAAACCAAAATTAAAAATTTATAATGACTTAATAAAAATAATGACTAAATAAAAATAAAATAATTTTTTGATTTCTTACTAATAAAATGATGGAGAATTTCAAGAATTTAATTTTTTTTTTATTTTGAGAAAAACTGAGAATTTTAAGTTGCTATTGCCAGACCAAAACTAAAAATTTTGTTTTATTATTTTGACATAGAAACATGCAAGTACGTGTCAGAGAAATAATAAAAGGGGGAGGGTGCCAGTTAGGAAATTGACGTGAACTTTCCTCTGATACCATATTGATGCAAGCCCAAGGTTTTGACGGATTAAACACTACGCGTTCTTAGGATCAATAATTTAAATAACTACGCATCAAGCAAAGTTCTCTAAATTAATACTAACGATGGTTCCTACAATATATCAATATAACAATGTACAACACAAAAGGATGCTACCCCTTTTATAGATTGAACAAGGGCTAAAGGCCAATGTTCGCTCAAGCGAAAAGGACCTACCCGATCCGGACAATTAACAATTTCCAATTAAATTATGCGCAAACATTCACAATTCCAATAAGAGAAAATCCGGACTAAAATAGAGATTAAAATATAGTCCAAAATTCAACCCCAAATTAATTTAATATGAGGGCTGCCAAATCACTTGAAGACCGAAAAAATCAAGGCTAAGGAAAGCGATTTCTACAAGTGTTCACGAAATTTACCCGCTCCAATTTTATGAAAAATATTCGGGAAAATAATGTTTGAAAATTAGATTTTAATTACACACAATATTCAATATAAATCAGGGCTAATTACTAGCCTTCTATTCCACCACAGTCTCACAAATAGTGTCGAAGAAATCACACAAAGAGATTTAAGAATCTCGTTACCCAATCTCAAGAAGTCCGTCCACAAGATGAGTGGAGGAATCCCACACGACGGTGGTTGATTTTCTATTTCCACGCAAACTACACGGATCCACACCAGGCGATGAAGACACGAGTCGTCTTCCCTTTGCAATAAACCCTAGGAGAGGGATGAATCCTTGAATGATAATATAACAGGAGAGAGGAGAGAGAAAAAGTGGTGGAGAATAATTTTCTCAAGATGTTTGATGATGGTCGGATTTGGTGTGAAGGATTGGTCGGGGTTTGGCTTTGTTGATGAAGTGGGTGGCCGACTAAGATTTATAAAGTTGAGGGTGGTCGGGTTTGGAAGTGGATGGGGTGGTCGGGTTGGTGGTGGGAGTTGGTGGCCGAGGGAGAGAAGTGGACGGGGAGAGGGTGGCGGCTTAGGCTAAGTCGGTTAGGGTTGGCAAGGAGGATGGGCTCGGTTTTCTTGGGGGTGGAGGTGCCGGCGGTTTTGGAGGGAGTTGGGGCTCGGGTTGGAGAATAGGGAGGGTGGCCGAGGTTAGCAAAGGAGGAGGAGGGGAGGAGGAAGGAGAGGTGTCCGAATATAGAGAAGAAGAGGAGGGAGAGGTGGCCAGGTAAAGACAGGGAGAGGAGGGAGAGGTGGCCGGCGGCCAAAGAGAAAAAAGGGAAAGAGGAGGCCGAAGTTTTAGAGAGGGGTAAGGGATTAAGAGGAGGGAAATTTAGTTAGGGTTTTATTTTCATTCATTCTCTACTCAAAATGAAAACAATACATGGCTATATATAGTGTACACCACTCAATCTCCACCCTTGAAAAACAAAATAGACTCATGATGGTTATATGCACCAATCATGAAAGAATGTTGTGTACATTGGAATATATGTACCTAATTTGAAGAAGCCTCACCCTACTCAATGATATACATCAAGGTGTATTTGATGTGCTTTGAGTTTATTTGTGCAGGTTAAGTAATTGCAGGAAAAGCATAAAAGTTTCAAAGTCCATGTGTCGACACCTAAAGGTGAAGTGTCGACACTTATGAAGGCTAGTGTTGACACCCAGAGAAGCTGTGTCGACACTTGGAGTAATTGTGTCGACACCAAGAAGGCAGAGTCGACACCAGAAGAAAAGTGTTGACACATACAGGCTGTGTCGACACAATGTGAAGAATTGTCAACATTATCTGTGTCGACACTTAGAGGCAGTGTCGACACCCAGAGAAACTTTGTCGACATCAAATGTATCGACACCAGGAGGTTGTGTCGACACTTAGCAAACTTCAATAAAGTTAAAGTACTTGTGTCGACACAAAGGAGATGTGTCGACACTCAGCAAGTTTCAACACATGAAGGCTTGTGTCGACATAAAGGAGATGTGTCGACACTCAGCAAGTTTCAACACATGAAGACATGTGTCGACACAAAGGAGATGTGTCGACACTCAGCAAGTTTCAACACATGAAGGCATGTGTCGACACAAAGGAGTTGTGTCGACACACAGCGGAGTTTAACTAAGTGTTAAAGAAGAAGTACTTGTGTCGACACACTCAACCAGTGTCGACACATTCAATAGAAGGCTTGTGTTGACACACAGAATCAGTGTCGACACATTCTGAAGAAGCAGTGTCGAGAAGCTGTTACAACAACACAAAGAGTTGTGTCGACACCAACAAGGCTAGTGTCGACACTTAGTCTACTTGTGTCGACACTTAGTCTATTTGTGTCGACATATAATGATTATCTGTCTCGACACTTCCAGACAGTGACAGTGATTTCAAGAAGTGACTGGATGACTTGACAGTTGACATTTCAACCGGTCAACTGCAACTGTCAGAGCCGTCAGAAAGTTGTTAAAAACCGGATCAGCCAGTCACCATGAAGAAAGCTTATATAAAGGACTTTCTCCTTCAACAGAATAGTGAGAAGATTGATAACAATTAATCAAGAGATCCAACAACACAAAGAAGACCTTCAACAGAAGATCTAAGAAGTTAGAGAGAGAGAGCTCATTCTAAGAAGAACAGCTGCTGAACCAGGCTGCATAGTAAGATTCAGATTGAGATCTGAATCTCAAGACAGCAGTTGATTGAAGATCATCTGTACAGGAGATTCAACCCTACTGTGTTCTAATTCAAGAGCTTTGAAGAAAGCCAAGGGTGGTTGATCTCTGCCTAGTTCTTCCAAGAACTCATCAAGAAGCCAGTCAATTCATCTCTCTCAGTCAGAGTTGTGGTTAATTACCTTGTATTAATAAATTCTTGTAGGATCCTAAGGGATCTGAGTTGTAAGCCTAAACTATAAAGACTGAGGTAGGGCTTTTGTGCCTAAGTGTAGGAGATTCTATTATCTGAGTGTAGGCCTTGATTGAAGGCTGAGGTAGGGCTGTTTAGACTGAGTGTAGGTCTTGGTGAAGACTGAGTGGTAGGGCTTTGTGCCTGAGTTGTAGGAGTGGGGTCACTCTGAGTTGTAGGAACCTGTTTGGGGTTCTGAGTTGTAAGATCTGAGGATCTGAGAAGAAGTGGAGAAGTTAGGCCGAATCTAGTACACTATTAGATAGACGAAGGGGGAAGTGGATGTACCCAGACCTTGGGGAACCACTATAAAAATCTGTGTGCACTCTGTGAATGTTAGTTTCTGTGGATGTTGTGTTGTGATAGCTGTAGAATTGCATTTGTTGTTTAAAGTTATTTACAATTGATCTGCCATGAAAGTCAAAAGAAAAAGAACACCTATTCACCCCCCTCTAGGTGGTTAGACACTATTTATTTCAAGTGGTATCAGAGGGAGGTTACTCAAAAAGGACATAACAGTCTGAGTAAGATCTTGTAGGCAGATTCAGAACAAACAAGATTCAAGAAAATGGGTTCTAGTGAGAATCACAAAGAGCTGGGGTTCATGAAATTGTCAATCTGTAGAAAAGAGATATTTGTCATTTGGAAAGAGAGGGTTAGACTCTTTATGGAAGCATCTGACCCAAAAATATACATTACAGTCAAAGAAGGGCCATATGTGTCAATGAAGATATCCATTCTAGATGCAAATCAGAAAACTCCTAAAGACTATTTAGAAATGACCAAAGATGAAATCATTCTGACCACTATGGACAAGAGGGCCCAGAATATTATTGTTAATGCAATTGATGATGCAACATTTCAGAACCTAATACATTGTAAAACCTCTAAAGAAATTTGGGACACATTAATGGTCTATATGGAGGGATCAGAAGAAGTAAGACAAGACATGAAGTCTTTGTTAAATCAGGAATATGAAAGTTTCAGACAAGGAAAGTCTGGTAGCATTACTGAATGCTACAAGAAGTTCTATAGGATAGTAAATGAATTGATGTCCTATGGAAGAGAATTCAGCAACTATGAGCTGAATGACAAGTTCTTAAGATCCCTTACTAAGGACTGGGACACCAAGATTTGTGCCATTAGGGAAATGACCAAATTAGCTGATATACCTCCTCCAACTTTGTTTGGAAAACTGTTATCTTATGAGATGCATTTATTAGCTAGAAAGGAGGAAGAAAAGACTACTATAGTGGAGCACAAGGAAAGATATGTGGCCTTCAAGACTAAAGCCACTAGGAGGTATAGAAGCAAGTCTCCATCTCCACCTCAAATAGTTGCTGAGGCTGTGACAGATAATTCAGAAAGCAAGAATTCAGATAGCAGTGAAAGTGATGAAGACTTTGCAGCTTTCACTAGGCATTTTCAAAAGTTTCTGAAGAAGAAGCAGTGGAGGTCTAAGTCTTCCACTTCTCAGCCAAAAGATGACTTTTATCAGAAAAGAAAGTCATCAAGGAATGACAAAAGCAGATCCAAGCCAAGCAAAGCTACATCTTCAAAGATTGTGTGATATTGCTGCAATAGATAGGGACATGTAGTGGCTGACTGTCCTGAAAAGAGGAAGAAGTCAACTGACAAAAAGAAGACTCAGTTTAAGGGCAAAAGGAAAGGTCCTTTGTTGCTAAGAAAGACAAAAGTCTGACAGATCAGTCATCCTCAGAAATAGAATCAGAAGCTGAAGCCTATATAGGATTATTTGCTGAAGAGGAAGAAGATGAGTTCATGAAACTAATGAATTCAATTTATGAGCATGAGGACAATCAGTGCAAAGGGCTGATGGACTTATCTGAAGGAGACAAAATCCAGGATCAGCCTGGACCAAGTAAGGTACAAAGTTGTTCTTCTAGTTCAATTTCTAGTACTGAGTCAGAATTAGATACATCTGCATCAAGTGATGTGGGTGGGTCTGAATCTGAAGGAGATATTCATCAGTTAATTGATGAATATAGGGACTTGTTGCAGGCCTTGAAGAAAAGCAAAACCTTAGCCAAAACTCAGGCAAAAGAGATTGCTAGTCTTAAATTGGCTGATGCTGATTCAGACAAGTTATTTGATCAGAAATTGAATGAAATAGCCAGGCTGAAGAACGTTACTATTATTTAGATGGGTACTATTACATTTAAGAATGATCAAATTAGAAATCTGGAGGCTAGACTTCAGAAGGAGAGAGAGATTATAGCAAGTTTTTCTATACCAAAATCTGTTTTACCTTTGATAGATGAGTTTGTACCTCATAAGGATAAAACTGGATTGGGGTTTACAAAACCTGCCTGGACAGCTAGGTCCAAATCTAAGGGCAAAGCCCCAGCACTAAACAAGAAGGCTGCAGTAGAAAATCCAGCCAGGGTTGTACCTAAACAAAGGTACAACAGGTTTGAGTGCTGGTGTTGTGGCAGGATATACCACTTTGCCATAGATTGTTGGCACAATTCAAGTGTCAAAGAGAATAGCAAACTGCCTGCTAGAACAGCTACATGTAGTTTTGTTAAAGGTCAGACTAACCTGCACGAAGGACCCAAGAGTTATTTGGGTTCTAAGGTTAAGTAATCTGTTTTGCAGGTGAGTCCAAGTGGCCATGCCCCTATATGGTACTTGGACAGTGGATGTTCCAGGCACATGACTGGAACTAGGGGGTTGCTGAAGGACTATACACCAATCAAGGATGGTCCTAAAGTTACCTTTGGTGGTTCAGAAAAAGGAATCATCAAAGGCTTTGGTAGCATTTCTAGTAACCAAATTATAATTACTCAAGTGGCTTATGTAAAGGGTTTGAAACATAACCTAATTAGCATAAGTCAGCTGAGTGATTTAGGATATGACATCTCATTTGTCAAGGATGGTTGTCATATCAAAAGGTCAAGTGATCAAAAGATCATTCTGACAGGATATAGGAAGAGAAATGTCTATTATCTTGACTTTGTATGTGAGAACAATGTTTCTCCTATTTGTCTTGTAGCTGATGAGAAAGTCTCACATTGTGTTAAATTACACAAGAGGCTGGCTCATCTTAAATATAAGATAATTGACCAACTCTTTAGCAAAGAGTTAGTGAGGAATGGTCCTCAAGTTAAGTGTATAAAGGATGGGATATGCTCAGCTTGTCAAAAAGGCAAGCAGACCAAATCCACCTTTCATAGCCTTGAGAACAAGGATTTTGTGAGGTGTCTATACCTCTTGCATATGGATCTTTTTGGTCCTATGCATTTCACAGCCTAGGTAGGAAGGTCTACACATTTGTGGTTGTAGATGACTATTCAAGGTATTCCTGGGTGTTCTTCCTTAGACAAAATCTGAAACCCCAAGTATCTTATATAGTTTTATTAAACAAATTCAGAATGAATTGGACAGTACAGTGGTCAAAATTAGAAGTGACCATGGTACTGAATTTCAGTCTGACAGTATGACAAAACTGTGTGAAGAATTTGGAATTTTTCAGGAATTTTCCTCACCAAGAACACCTCAGCAAAATGGTATTGCTGAAAGGAAAAATAGAACCTTGATAGAGGCTGGTAGAACCCTATTGAGTGACACATCTCTCCCAGAATATTTCTAGGTTGAGGCAGTAAACACTGCTTGTCATGTGATCAATAGGGCTACTATCACCAAGAGCCACAAGAAGACCCCCTATGAGATTGTGAAGGGCAGAAAACCAAATTTATCCTATTTCAGTATCTTTGGTTGTAAGTGCTATATCCTTAACAATGGTAAGTCTTATCTAACCAAGTTTGCTGCCAAATCCCAAGAGGGGATCTTTGTTGGGTACATCAATAATAATAAGGCTTATAGGGTCTACAACTTGATTACTCAAGTTGTAGAAGAGTCTGTTCATGTAGATTTTGATGAAGCTAGACTTATTAACAATGAATTGCCAAGAAATGTTTGCAGCTCTACAGGTATAACTGAGAAAATGGACAAGATTACCTTAACAGAAGGTCCTTCTGCAAGTCAGCAAGTGGAAGATGGTGGCTGTTGTACAGGGGGAGTACAAGATACTCCTGATGCTGAAGAAGACAAAAAGATGCAGCTAAATAAAGAGACTAAAGGTGTACAACCTGAAGACATCCTGCCTCCAGCAAATAGACACTTAAAGGATCATCCAGCCAATCAAATAATTGGAGATCCCAGACAAGGGGTGCAAACAAGGAGCAGGAATCTAAGTACAGTTCTTTACTCCAGTTTTCTATCCCAAGTAGAGCCAAAGAAGTTTGAAGAAGCAATCCTAGACCCTCATTGGATTGAGGCCATGCAAGAGGAGCTGAATCAATTCAAAAGATGCAAGGTCTGGGAGCTAGTTCCTAAACCCAAGTACCACAACATTATTGGAACTAAGTGGATCTTTAGGAACAAGTTGGATGAGAATAGAATCATCATAAAGAATAAAGCTAGACTTGTTGCAAAGGGATATAGGTAGGAAGAAGGTATTGATTTTGATCAAACCTTTGCTCTAGTAGCAAGACTGGAAGCAATAAGGATGTTCCTTGCCTATGCAACATATCAAGGATTTAAGGTATATCAAATGGATGTTAAGTCAGCTTTTCTGAATGAAAATCTGAAGGAAGAAGTCTATGTAGAGCAGCCATCAGGTTTTGTTGATTCTATTAAACCTGATTATGTTATAGACTTAGGAAGACTTTGTATGGGTTAAACAAAGCTCCAAGGGCTTGGTAAAAACAAAACCCTGTCTAGTTTCCTCATTGAAAATAACAAATTTTCAAGGGGGGAAAATAGACAAGACTCTATTCCTTAGGGAATCTAGAGGTAAGATTATCTACAATAGTCCAATATATGTAAATGACATAATATTTGGGTCTACAGAAAGTAGTCTTTGCAGAAAGTTTGTAAAACTTATGCAAGGATAATTTGAAATGAGCAGTATGGGGGAACTTAAGTTCTTCTTGGGTCTCCAAGTTAGACAGACTGAAGATGGATTATCCATATGCAGTCTAAGTTCACCCTAGAGTTGATAAGGAAGTATGGTATGGAATCATCCACTACCATGAAAACTCCTATGGGGTCAAGCATGTCTCTAAGCAAAGATGATGCAGGGAAACCTGTAGATGAAACTTTGTATAGAGGGATAGTTGGCTCCCTACTGTATTTGACTGTTAGTAGACCAGATATCATGTATGCTACATGTGTCTGTGCCAGGTACCAAGCTTGCCCTAAAGAATCTCATCTGACAGCAGTCAAAAGGATTTTGAGATATCTTAAGGGCACACCTTATCTAGGCCTTTGGTACCCTAGGAATGGAGATTTTGTACTGACAGGTTATTCAGATGCAGATTTTGCAGGCTACAAGGAGGATATGAAGAGTACTACAGAAACCTGTCAATTTCTAGGTGGAAGGCTGGTGTCATGGAGTAGCAAGAAGCAGACCAGTGTCGCTATCTCCACAGCAGAGTCAGAATATGTTGCTGCAGGAAGTTGTTGTGCACAACTCTTATGGTTTCAACACCAGTTAGAAGATTATGGTATTCAAGTAAGTAGGACACCATTATTTTGTGTTTCTACAAGTGTCATTTCTATTGCAAATAATCCGGTCTCACATAGTAGAACTAAGCACATAGAAATTAAATACCATTTTCTAAGAGAACATGTGGAAAAAGAAGATATTTCCCTAGAGTATGTTAAGATAGATAATCAGTTAGATGATATGTTTACTAAGCCCCTAGATGAAACCAAATTCAATAAGTTTAAAATTGAATTAGGAATGATAAACTTAGAATAGTTTAAATATTGGCTAAGTAAAATGGTGTCGACACACAGAGTTGTCTGTGTCGACACATAGAAGTGTTGTCGACATTTCAGAGAAATGGTGTCGACACATCTAGACAGTAATTGTCGACACTTCAGAGAATTAGTGTCGACACATGCAGAGTAGGTGTCGACACATCCAGGGTGGTGTCGACACTTAGGATTTACACAGAATTCGTCGAGTAGAGTCTCGACTAAGTGTCGAGCTGAGATATCTAAGTGTTGACACATATATTCTGTCGACTATATTTATGTCGACACATAGTTGTCGAGACATTAGAAGTAAGTGTCGACACTTTTCAACAGTGTCGACACATTTCAAGTATTTTGACGCGCCTTTTCACTTTCAATTTTAGAAAGGTATAAATTGGTCTTCACCATTGTTTGTCAACACGCTCACCATAGTTTCGAGACCAAACTTGTGTGTCGACATCTCTCTTCCCTAAATTCAAAATTTCTTCAAACCCTAATGACGCCCAAGCAAGAAGAGAACATCAATGAAGGTTATGAGCTCGTGCGACACGCCTTTGATGACGCGAAACCAGAAATCCAAGGTGTGGTAACCCTAGTTGCAGAGACTGGATTAGAGTATCTTGTCTCAGAACCAATCAAGATATGGAAGAAGGAGGTCCTCGAATTCTTTACTGGAGCTACACTTGATGAATCTGGACTCAAGATTAAGTTTAAAGTTCATGGGACAAAAGTAAAAATTAATCAGAAAAGTCTAAGGAAGATTCTACATCTCCCTAGAACTAAAGAAGAGGAAGATGTACCTGCTTCAAATACAAGGGAGGCACTGACATGGTGTGGACTTGATTCAAGCATGAAAATTGGATCAGTTTTCAATAGAAAAGGGATGAACATGCAGGGCAAGTTTTTATCTGAAATAGTTGGCAAAGTAATTCTGAGCAAGCCTGGTGGGCATGATAGAATATCAGTTCACATGTTCAGTATGATGACCAGGATAATTTTCCAACTTAAGACTGATTGGTCAGTAGTCATGTTTGATAAGATAAAGAAAAGTCTGAAGAAGCCAAATCTGGGTAGGATTCTGAGTTTATACTTAGCTGGAAGTATCCCTGCAGTCATGAACCAAGCTGCTGGTTTTAAGATAAATCATATGAGGAGAATTGATGTTAGGATTATCTCCAGGTGGGATAGAGTGTTGACAAAGGAACTGCCAACTCCAGAAAAGGAAACACCTCAGAAGAAGAAGAAGAAGAAAGCCATTGTAGCTCCTGAATCCTCAAGTAGCTCAGAGGAGCAGGTGGTTTTTAGTTCTGATAATGGAGAAGATGACAATGCTGGACAGTCACTAGCAAGACAAGAAGATGCCCAGAGGCAGGTGGAGCAACCATCAGCTAGCCCTATTCACCTGGATCCACTCCAGGGGGAGCCTCTACACGTGGATGAGCCAACTCAATTAGAAAGTGAAAGGGCTACCCAAACAATTCTAGAGGTAATCATTGAAGTTAATCAATTAAATTTCACTATTGAGGATGAAGTTTTGACTGAATCATTACTTGATGTTGATCAGCAAACACAGTTACATAATCAACCACAAGATGTTGTCATGGAGGACACATCAGTTGCTGATAAAGAGGTATCAGTTGCTCCAAAGATCAGAGATTCTCCAGTTCAACCTCAACATGAGTTTATACTAGAAGAGCTGTTCCCTGATCTTTTACAGACTGACTTTGAGGGAGAGAAAATAGCTGTTGAGGGGGAGAAGGTCAATCTTGAGGGGGAGCAAATAGAGGAGACTGCTCCAAAAGAGACTGAGGAGCAAAGGAATGCTGAGGAACTACCAAGGACTGAGAAGGATTTACCTCCTAGTCCTAAGGACAGGGTAGACATTGCCAGTACTTCTGCTTCTGAAGATGAAGAGGCTGTTAGAGCCAAGAAAAGAAAGTTCTAGGTCTTCAAGAGAAGAAGCCAGACCTATAAGAAAGCATTGTAAACAGTTGCTCCACAGCCTGCCCTAACTGCTGATTATAGTTCTTTGTTGGTGGCTTTGCAGATCAAGCTAGATGAGCAAAGAAAGGCTATGGAAACTTATATGGATGAGCACCATAAGGAGCTACAATTTTTCTTAGCTCAAGACATAAAGTCCATAAGATTTGAAGTGAATCAACATAAAAAGGATATGACTGACTGCTTTCATAAAGGAGGGAATGCAGTGGTATATCTAGCTACTCATCAAGAGCAGATCAAGACACAGGTAGATGACATGTCAGTCAAACAAGGATATGTTCTTGAGAATCAGATTAGAATGAATGAAAATTTAACTGAATCACATAATGAGATAGTAACTACAATGAAAAATCTAGCTACTACACAGACTGCATCAAGGACTACTGCCAAGGCTGAGTTTGATAAGCAACTACAAGAGAGTCTAAATGCTGTTAAAACTGCCATTGAAGATTCTCAGAAGGCAATTACTGACAAGGTACAAAGGGATCATATAGAAAGAGAAGTCATAAAGGGGAGAGGGTATTAGTCAAAGCAGGCTCTGACCATGCTAAATGGATTTCAAACAGCATCAGAGCTACCCTTGGATATCCACCTTTATATGATGATGATAATGTAGCAGAGTCTGGAATAAATCTTGCATATTTTGGAGGAGAGCAAGCTGAAGTAGCTCAGGTGATCTACCCTCCTGCAGATTTTAACATGATGCATCAAGAGATACAATCTATGTATAGTCCTCCTGAAGGTGCTCACAATGTGATCATTGAGAAAGTTGTACAGCCTGTGCCAGAGGCAGTACTAAAAGAGCAAGAGACATTATTAAAAGAGCAGGAAGCCCAATTATCTAAGAAGAGGTTCAAAGAGCAGGCTGAATTAAGGCCAGACTTTGAGCAATGGAGCCCAACCTCTAGGAATATCATATTAACTGCTTGGAAGGCTGCAAAGGATAATTTCCTAGAGAGGGGAAAATGGTATTCTGACCAAGAGTGGAAAAAACATGAAGCTAGGCAAGAAGCCATTGTTCAATACAGAAGGAAGGCTAAATTAGGGAAGCTACCTCCTAATGCACAGGAGCCTAGCAAGTATTTCCCTAAGCCTTATCACTGTTTAGAGAGACAGAAGATAAGAGCTGAAGAACAGAAAAAGAAAGATCTTAAAGGGAAGAAGCCTGCTGATGACAATGATGCTACAGTTCAAGCAAAGGTTCAATCTAGAAAGGGCATTGTTATCAAGGAGCCAGAGCAGACATAGATTAGGATTTTCTTAAATTTTCAACTCTGTAATCTTTTACATTAAAATCAATGTAAACTTTTGGTTAATGAGACTATTGGAAGTTATAACAAAATAATGTTTGATCTGTTACATTTGTATTCTGTAATGATTGTTTATACATGTTTTGTTAAGTATTTACCCTGTCATATAATACTGTTTTACATCATACTGAGAATTTGTTATGTATGGTGTATATCATTGACTAAGGGTTATGACTTCTCCAAATAGGGGGAGATTGTTGGGTACATTGGAATATATGTACATGATTTGAAGAAGCCTCACCCTACTCAATGATATACATCAAGGTGTATTTGATGTACTTTGAGTTTATTTGTGCAGGTTAAGTAATTGTAGGAAAAGCATAAGAGTTTCTAAGTCCATGTGTCGACACCTAAAGGTGAAGTGTTGACACTTATGAAGGCTAGTGTCGACACCTAGAGAAGCTGTGTCGACACTTGGAGTAATTGTGTCGAAACCAGGAAGGCAGAGTCGACACCAGAAGAAAAGTGTCGACACATACAGGCTGTGTAGACACACTGTGAAGAATTGTCAACATTATCTATGTCGACACTTAGAGACAGTGTCGACACCCAGAGAAACTTTGTCGACATCAAATATGTCGACACCAGGAGGTTGTGTCGACACTCAGCAAACTTCAACAAAGTTAAAGTACTTGTGTCGACACAAAGGAGATGTGTCGACACTCAGCACGTTTCAACACATGAAGGCTTGTGTCGACACAAAGGAGATGTGTCGGCACTCAGCAAGTTTCAACACATGAAGGCATGTGTCGACACAAAGGAGATGTGTCGACACTCAGCAAGTTTCAACACATGAAGGCATGTGTAGACACAAAGGAGTTGTGTCGACACACAGTAGAATTCAACTAAGTGTTAAAGAAGTACTTGTGTCGACACACTCAACCAGTGTCGACACATTTAATAGAAGGCTTGTGTCGAAACACAGAATCAGTGTCGACACATTCTGAAGAAGCAGTGTCGAGAAGCTGTTACAACAACACAAGGAGTTGTGTCGACACCAACAAGGCTAGTGTCGATACTTAGTCTACTTGTGTCGACACTTAGTCTATTTGTGTCGACACATAATGACTATCTGTCTCGACACTTCCAGATAGTGACAGTGATTTCAAGAAGTGACTGGATGACTTGACAGCTGACATTTCAACCGGTCAACTGCAACTGTCAGAGCCGTCAGAAGGTTGTTAAAAACCGGATCAGCCGGTCACCATGGAGAAAGCTTATATAAAGGACTTTCTCCTTCAACAGAATAGTGAGAAGATTGATAACAATTAATCAAGAGATCCAATAACACAAAGAAGACATTCAACAGAAGATCTAAGAAGTTGGAGAGAGAGCTCCTTCTAAGAAGAACAGCTGCTGAACCAGGCTGCATAGTAAGATTTAGATTGAGATCTGAATCTCAAGACAACAGTTGATTGAAGATCATCTGCATAGGAGATTCAACCCTACTGTGTTCTAATTCAAGAAGCTTTGAAGAAAACCAAGGGTGGTTGATCTCTGTCTAGTTCTTCCAAGAACTCATCAAGAAGCCAGTCAATTCATCTCTCTCAGTCAGAGTTGTGGTTAATTACCTTGCATTATTAAATTCTTGTAGGATCCTAAGGGATCTGAGTTGTAAGCCTAAACTATAAAGGCTGAGGTAGGGCTTTTGTTCCTGAGTGTAGGAGATTCTATTCTCTGAGTGTAGGCCTTGATTGAAGGCTGAGGTAGGGTTATTTAGCCTGAGTGTAGGCCTTGGTGAAGACTGAGTGGTAGGGCTTTGTGCATGAGTTGTAGGAGTGGGGTCACTCTGAGTTGTAGGAACCTGTTTGGGGTTCTGAGTTGTAAGATCTGAGGATCTGAGAAGAAGTGGAGAAGTTAGGCTGAATCTTGTACACTACTAAATAGGTGAAGGGGGAAAGTGGATGTACCCTGACCTTGGAGAACCACTATAAAAATCTGTGTGCACTCTGTGAATGTTAGTTTCTGTGGATGCTGTGTTGTGATAGCCGTAGAATTACATTTATTGTTTAAAGTTATTTACAATTGATCTGCCTTGAAAGTCAAAAGAAAAAGAACACCTATTCACACCTCCCTCTAGGTGGTTAGGCACTATTTCTTTCAAAGAAATAAAATAGAACTTGCATGAAATAAAATACTAGATGGTTATAATCACTCATCATACATGAATTAAACTACATTATTTAAATGCATGAAATAAAATTGCTTCAAATAAAAATTGCTAAAATAATAATTTGATAAAATATATAATTATAATTATTTAATTTATAATTATATATGTTATTTAGTAGCGGCGGCGGACGTCGTGCAAAACATGTCGCGGCGATGGCGAAGGGCGTCGTGGTAGAATCCCATCCTCGAGCTTGCGGCAACGATCGTCCCAATCTACGAACTCTCTCAGACGGGGGTCAATGGCGGCCGCAACAGCAACGTATCCATCACTCTACTGTGTCAAGCATTCCAGATGACTCTGAAAGGACAGGCTCACACATGGTTTCTTTCCCAGAAGGACGGAGATATTAAGAATTTCACAGATTTGACTCAACAATTTACAGAACAGTTCATTTCTAGCCGACAGATGGTCAAAGATCCCTCACACCTGTCAGGAATCCGCCAAAACAAAGGAAAAAATCTCAAAGATTGCTTCCATCGTTTCATCGATGAGGCACAGCAAGTCCTTGAGATAAAATCGGATCTCATGCGAGGGTTTCTTCTTGGAGGGCTACGCCCTGGTGGCTTCCACTCAGCATTAGTACGAGAGACTATGCCCAGTTATCCTGATCTCGTTCGACAGATCGACGCACAGATCACTGCTGATGATGCAGTTGAAGCATACCTTCCATAGTTCAATAGGAACCCAAAAAGACATAGAGAGCAAGAGTCATTACCATCGCTTGTTGACAAAAAATGGCGCGCGACACAACAAATCTGGCCAAGATCAAGGCCCATGACAACACGAGGATTACACTCCCTTCAACACCATCAGAACCAACGTGCTCTTTGTCATCTTAAATGACGTCACCCTTCGCAGGCCCAAGTCACTTGTGCCAAAAGAGGAGATCAATCTCAATATTATGACTTTCAATAAGGACGTGGCCATAACACAGAAGGCTTCCACATGCTAAAAATGGAGATCGAGTGACTCGTCCAACAAGAATTTCTCGGAAGATTCCTGCTGAACCAGGACCTGAACTGTCATGCGCCGTAAGTTGAGTCAAAGGCCGTAAATAAGGGGGCTCTTCCCTAGTAGAGTGCGCAAAGCTTATTCCTCATCCACATACCCTTTACTTTTTCATTTTTTTATAGCAAGCTACTAACTCATGCATATGTGTTTTGGTATTTTACAATATTACAATTGCTTCAAATATAAAGGACACCTTGAACAAAGCTCTGGCAGTTAAGACCACGGATCTGGATTCCGACACCAATTAACATGCTCTTCAACTTGGTGCAGCTCGTCTATAAAGCAAAACACCCACCCCCGTGTTGCTACAACTTCATTCCCCTCCACTGTTGAGCACTCGCTCCCGCGCTGCTAGGGCTTCATGCCCTCGTACTGCTGAGCACCCGCTCTCGCGCTATTAGGGCTTCACACCCCCGTGCTGCTGAGCTCCTGCTCCAACGCTGCTAGGGTTTCATATCACCGCGTTGCTGAGCATCCATGTTGTAGTGCATTATGCCCTTGCGCAGCTTCGGGACTACATCTCTACAACCTCCCACTACCGACGATCGAAGATCTGCCCTTCTCTCCGTAGTAGGTCGCGGCTTTGCCAGAGCCCGCTGTGACGATCCAAATAATGTGCAAAATATTTTAATTATTCCCCGATGATGAGAACTCAAGGCAGTACGGATTTTACGTAATATTTTTTCACGTTTTTTCTTTATTTTATTATTTATATTTCTTCATTAATGATGAGGGTGCTATTCGCCAAATATTTGTGATTGTTCATTTTATTTGTTTGTAACAAATGATAAATAATGTTGTTGTGGGCTGCCATTAGTAATTTTAGTCTTGGAGGGTTGTTGTGATGTTGTCTTGTGTTAATGACATGTGGATTTAGTGTGGTGGCTGATTAAAGATTGTCTGGACACATGGAATCAATTGTGTTGGCTGGTGGTTTAATTTGGGCTTGTTTTATGACACCTATAATAATGTTAATCAGTGATATTGGTTGGATCCCACTGCTGGCCACTTACTATTGTTAATAAAATGAGCCGAGCCATCTCTTTTCCTGCACAGCCTATCTCTGCATTATTCCCGCGTCGCTGATCCTGACTGCTGCTCCTTCTTCCCGACTATTACACCTCTTTTCTTCTCTTCCTCTCTTTATCTTAGCTACAACTGCTTCTGTGTTGTTGCTCTGTGCCGCTACTTCTGTGTCGCTGACTCTATACTGCAGGATTATGGCATTTCTGCCGCTGGTTTTGAGCTGTTGTTGCTCGTCTCCTCTGCTTACTACCTTCTACAGTGCCTCCTCTGAAGATTTTGGAAGAACTTTGCCACACTTTTGCGTATCCGAGAAGGATCAGTTGTGCAATAATTTGCTTCCTCCTTCTCCCCATTGTAAGGTCCCTCCTTCTCCTCCATTTGCTGGTTTGGTTATTGCCCTTGTGTTGTTAACTGTTAGTATTAAGTTTTTTGTGTTGTTGCCCTTATATTTAGGATTTTTGTTTTAGGATTGCTCTTGTACTGTGTGGCCGATTATTTCTCTTTTTTGGTATTATGGCTGCTTTACTTTGGGCTGATTTCTCTACTGTTTTCTTTGAGTTAATATTTACCATTAGACTAGAATTTGAGGGAAGAGCAATTGCTCTTTTGGCTATTGTTTACCTTGTTATTTTGTGCCATTTGTGTTCCTTGTGTCTTGTTGGGAAGCCTTGTTTGGAGTCTGATTTTGTGTTGGCAGCCTTATTTAATGCGCGATTTTGTGTTGGTAGTCTTGTTTGGAGGGATGATTTTGTGTTTGACAAGTATAATATTTTTGTCGTTTATTTAAGTTAGCTTTCTTATTTTTGTCGGATTTAAACGCTTTGTCCTTAAACCATTTAAACTTCAACGCTACAAATATTAGGTGATGCAACCCAATTAAAGTGCATATTTTTTCAATGGTTTTCGAGACTGAGGGTTCATAAGATGATGTCACAAGATAGACGCGACAATGGGGCCGAGAATGATTTGGGAAAATGAAAGTTGTTAGTGAGTTTCCTATTTCTTGAATTATGTTTTATTCAAGTGCGTTTTTTATTTTCTGTTTTACTTATTGAAAGATAACACTGTCTATGCATATGAGTTTAACTCAATGATATATCCCTATAGAATATATGTGGGCGAGGAAAAAATGAAAGCGATACAATATTCTTAGGGGAAATTTGCATAGGCGAATATTAAGGATCAGATTAAATCCTATGATGTAGGGGTTTTCCTACGGATGGATTTCTCAGTAGGGGATTGCCTAAATTTTGCCCTAAAGGGGTGAGGCTCATTTAAGTTGCATGCCTTGACATTTCTTATAATATATAACTAAATAAAAGGGGAATCAGGAAACATTGAGAACTTTGAGAGGAAATACTGAAAATTGATTTACTGTTATGTATGCATATTGTTATCTCTCATTGCATGTATGTATATCGCTTCACGAAATAATTTAATCACAGTCATATGTTTATGACTAACCCATTATGGATCCAATTTTTTTAGGCAACATGAGCATCACTGTGTTCACTGCAAAGATTTCCCCTAACAGAGGAAGCAAAGCGGAAGCACACCAAGGATCTGACAAAGGTATGGCTCAAAAATTTTATTGGGATCGAGGAAGCACAAGAAAATAATAAAGCAAAATACGAGGATTATGAGTGTGCCTTTTGTAATGAGTATTGTTAGATTTCTTATTTCATGTAAATTCTATTTGTAAGTAAATGTATATAAATGGAATAAAAGGTGGTGTTATGTTTTTTTTGCACTATGGATCATTATCTTTTTCTGCGACACTTTTATTAAAACTACGTTTGATTCTCGAATCATTTGGGGAGACCAAAATAAGGATCTTCACAATTTGGTATCAGAGGGAAGAGTTTTCAATAATTTTGATCGTGGGCAGTACAAAGAAATAACACAATTAATATAGCGTAATTAATTACAACTCTCTTATAGGAACCCATCCAATTTTATTCAAGCCGAATATGACGTCACGAGGGACGAGAATAGCTTGAAGTCCATCAGAGTACATGCTCCAAGGAAAGTGACAATCAGCATCATCAACGCCCATCAGAGATTTTGTTAGTCATCGCAAAAGCGTTAAAGTTAGTATTCCCAACACTAGCCGCTTTAGGACCAACAAGTCCACAAGTTGATATTACTCCTGTAGCACCTGCACCACAACACAATCAAATGGATTTTGACCTAAAATAATTTCTGGAATTAAAACCACCAACATTTCTTGGAGGCATGTCTCTCTTGGAGATTGAAGATTAGATTTTACATATAGAAACAATCTTTTGAGTTATGCATAATCCGGAAGATCGAAATGTTAAATTGGACTCGTTTTGTTAGAAGGCGCATCAAAGCGTTGG
This sequence comes from Platanthera guangdongensis, assembly GCA_039583875.1. NCBI lineage: Eukaryota > Viridiplantae > Streptophyta > Magnoliopsida > Asparagales > Orchidaceae > Platanthera > Platanthera guangdongensis. Next base: position 47,854,636 of record CM077147.1, read on the forward strand.
TTGGACAACATAGTCTCCAAAAAGTATATCAGACGTGATATTATGACTTGGACAAACTTTCTTCGTGAATTCACCAATTGATTTGTTTTACGGTCATAGAAGAGAGTGTTACACAATCAATTTCTCTGACTTGTTCAAGGAACAAAGTCAGTTCTGCAATACAAAACTGAATTCTCCAAGTTGGCATACTATGCCGATTCTCTTGTAACCTCAGAATAAGATCGATGCCGACAATTTCAATAAGGATTACAAGATGATATTCGTAATCTAATACTCCCTTTGGATATCTTAGAATACGACAAATTAGTTGAAAGATCACGATTAGTGGAAATTGATCAATAAAAATCTCAAAAATGGAGAGATGACGGTAAGCGAAAAACAACAGAAACACAAAGTCAGGATAAAGCACAGGGGATAAAAGCTAAATAATTTCAAACTGGCCCGGCTACCATTAATGTATCCCAAACAAACATGACGAAGTTGCATAGTGTCGGAGAATGCATCAAGGAGATTGCTTAATTGGACTTTGTTTGTAACACCCCCATCCGTCATGAATAATATAACAGAAGGTCTGGTCAGGGCCCCACGTCATATGAAACAGACAGACGAAAGAGTTACTAAATGAAACCATAAACCCTTAACATTTTGAAAATGCATCCTAACATAGAGTTGCATTCTAGCGGAAGAATAAAAGGAGTTATATAAAAACCACGCCTAAGGGCAAATGTCCACTAACCACGACATTAGGAATGAATTACAATAACCACAGATTTGTTCTTAAGGTCTTACATCAATAGTGTTTAACCAAATAAAATGGTTTGCATACATTGGCATGCACGCAGGCTGGCAACACATGAAAAACAACTAAACAAACAATTGGGTCTTCGAGGGCTAGCTCAGCAAGAAGGGCTTCAACCCGCTATTTACCGCTTGGCTCCGCAGCACCTGCATGCAAACATTCTATCATCAGTGGCAAACAAAGCAATAGTCAAAAAGGGCTGACCAAATTATAACGACCCCACCCCTTTCTTGTGGTGGCGGTGCTTCTTCCCTGCAAGAGGATTAGCATAAATACATAAAGCTAGAATTTGTCATTCAAGCACCAAACACCACAAATGTTGGAGTAACCGGTCCAACATCTCGTACACTCAGGGCACCTTATCGGTGTACTAGACTTCCCCGGGTCCCACCCTCATCCTCAGTCCTGGACTAAATGGAAACACGTTGAGCATTCGTTAGCCGTAACTCAAGGTCATCGGCTCTCTCCTATGCCTATAGTAACCCAACAGTTTCCTTAGGTAGTCGAACTACACCACATAGTGCAGGTACAGTTTAGTCAAGCCCGTTGCTCAAATTGTCGTACCCAACACGTGTGACGTGGGTTAACCTCCCCTTGCCTGTTATCGCCTACATAACCGATTGTTATGTAAAAAGGGTGGCACTGCGACCACCTGAGTTACACACTCAAAGCACACAACTCCACACACTAGCCCAACAGTCTCCGAGAGACGGGCTTCGCACAAACACGACAAAACTCCCTAGGAGTTAATGTCGACGATCCAATGACTTCCTGCAAACATTAGGGTGTTTTCTAGAGCACACCTCCAGTACTAACTGCCGCCCTGCCAGACCCCCTTTCTGAAATATTCAACTTCCACAGAGTCTTCTCCGGGAACCACAGAACATCATCAATCCAGACCAACATATCAGGATGGGCTTCACACAGCATGCCTAAACCGTACTCGCGCTTCTGAGTGCTAATGCAAATAATAGCGGGGATGTAAACATCGACCCGTTGGAGAGCACCCATACCCCACCCGTCGGTGGAGAGGGGATTCCATGCAAATATGTTAATTAAGGGCTTCACCTGCTCAAGAAGAAAAGTCATTACCCTTGACACGCATTTCTGAGGCATGGCTCGGTCATAGACGACCTTCGTAGCGGCTTTCCATGCACGGATTTGGCTTGCACACGCCGATTCAAGCTCCAACATGATGTTGGAACACCCTATTACTGATTTCGGCAAGGATCACTATGTCTTTAGGAAATCTGTTTTGACCTCCTTATATAGATCTAAAGGTCAATTAGAATTGAGTCTAAGGGTTAGTATTTAGGTTTGAAAGCTGCCCTCAAGACCAGATATTTCAGTTCAGGAGACCAAGTCATTTCATCGAGCTCAGTACGACGAATCGTCGAACTCCATTCGACGATCGCTGAGCTCACTTCAACGAATCGTCGAACTCCATTCGACGATCTCTGAGCTCAACTTCAACAAGTCGTCGAACTCCATTCGATGATCTTCGAGCTCAGAACGACGTTATTGTCTCTAGTTTGTTTATCTATCTCTGAGTTCAGTTCGACGATAGTTGAGCTCAGATCGACGATCTCTATTTCAGTCTAAGTCCAGTCTCTGAGCTCAGTTCAACGATAGTGGAGCTCAGTTCGACGATTTTCTGGTGAGATCGACATTTTTCAAGATTCAAATTCAGACAGTTATAAAATTATTCTCAGCATTTATTTCAAGGATCTTGTAGTCGTTTTCAATTAATCTAGAGCAAGTTTCAAGGGATTTTCAAAGGAATGTTTTATTGGACTTTCCTCCAGACGACAAATGCAGTTAAGGAAGTCATTTATGACAGGCTAACGACTATCGTAGATAGAGAAATATTCATTCAGATCTAAGGAATAAAAGAGATATTCACATTCTGCTGGAAAATAGAATAACATAGAAGAATAACATTATCAACAACAACTCTTACAACAATCACAATAATAGAAAGAGAAAGAGTTGCAGATATTCTCAGTCTTAGAATTCATACAAGAACACCATCACAAAAGGAGATCAACACACTGAAATTTTCAGATCCCTTTTGATTCCAGTGTTCAAAGGCCATCATCATTCAAGACTCCAGACACCACACATTTCAGTTGTTGCTGAAATCATCTTTTGCTGGAGATCAAATTTTTTGAAGGCCTATCACCCTACTGCAAAGCTTCACTTCCTGAACAACTCAAGATCTCAGGGGGAGCTTTGACAACATCCACTATCTTCTCTCTGATTGTTGATAGAGAAGATCATCTCATCCCTCTCTCTCACTCTCTCTCTCTCTGCTGTAAAGGGTTTATCAAACTCCCTTCAAAAGTTTGTGCTGGTTTTTGAGACCTTGTCAAAACTCAGTGGTTGTAAGACACCTGATCAAAAAATCTGGTTTGGTTTTTGAGCACCTTATCAAAAGCTTATTGGTGCCCAGGACACCTGATCAACTCATCCTGCAGTGGATTCCTACCTAGGGTGGTAGAAGAGTGGATGTACCCAGATTGATTGGGGAACCACTATAACTCCTTGTATCTTCTGGTTGCTTACTTTCTTTTTGTTTTCTGGCTGTGGTTTGTGATTGCTTTTTGATTAAATAGTTACTGTAGTTCATTTGCTTCCCTGTTCACTTAGGAATACAACAACTGTTGTAAAAAGTTTTTAGCAAGCACCATACTCTATTCACCGCCCCTCTAGAGTATATCAGATCTAACTTGCACTTTCAATTGGTATCAGAGCCAGGTTGGTTAAAAATACCACACCTTAGTGGTTGCACAGGCTAACACCTGAACCCAAAGATCCCTCTAGTTAGATCTGCTTGTTTTGATTTTGTTATTAGAATTATTTCTTCACAAAACATGGCCCAAAGCAAAGATTATGCTAGCACCAGACCTCCAGTGTGCAATTTATCTAAGTTTGCACTTTGGAAGGCAAGGATTAGACTGTACATGAACTCTATTGATGAGGACATTTTCAATTCTGTTTTGACAGTGTGTCCAAGAGCTCCAGAGAATACAAGCACAAGTGCTGTTCCACCTCCTTCAGGAACAGATGTAGAAATAAAGAAATTGAAATTGGCTGATGCAAAAGCTATGAACATTCTAGCCTAGACTATGTCTGATGAGATATTCCAAAAGGTAGCTGAATGCAACTCCGCAAAGGAAATCTGGGACAAGTTATCTGAGATAGTCTTAGGATCTGCTGATGGGAGAAAGGATAGAAGATCTCACCTCATAACCCAGTATGAGAATTTCAAGAAAGGAGAAGCTGAGTTAGTAGCAGACATGTATAATAGACTCAGTCTCATAGTCAATGAGCTGAAAACTTTGGACAAAGAGATCTCATTGACTGAGCTAAATGATAAAATCCTAATGTGCTTCCCAAGCACTTGGAACTCAAGGATCTGGCCAATCAAGGATGCTAGAAGCCTAAATGAGATCACAACTGAAGCTCTCTTGGGCAAGCTCAAGTCCTATGAGCTGATCATCAAGAATAGAGAAGAAGAGCAAAAGGCTGTCTCACCAGCTATAAGAAAGGAGAAATCAATAGCTTTCAAATCCACTGAAGATCAGCCTGAAGACAAGGTTCCCAATGAAGAGCTGTTAAGCCTTCTGGCCAAAAGGTTTTACAAAATGGCCAGGAATGATTTCAGGAAAAGATCATACAGAGAGCATGACAAGCCAAGGTATGACAAATCAAATAACAAAGATATTATTTGCTTTGGTTGTAGGAAACCAGGCCACATTGTGCCTGACTGACCAGAAAACAAAAAACAAGGACAAAAAGGACAGGAAAGAAAGGAGAAAAGAAAAAGACTTCAAGAAGAACAGCAATGGCAAACCCTCCTCCAGTAAGAACAAACATACAAGGAAGAGATTTGTTGCTGAAACTTGGAGTGAGACAGAAGAAGAATCTGAAGTTTCATCCAGCTCAAGTGATGATGGGGATGATGCTGAAGAAAAATAATTATGCATGATGGCTATCAATGCCTCACAACAAAATTCTGATGCAGAAGAGTCAGAATCTGAATCAGAGACTCAATCTGAAGAGGACCAGGTAATAAGTTCTTTTGATTTTAATTCTGAGAACTTTAAGTGTGAATTTAAAGCACTATGTTTAGATTTATTAAAATCTGAGAAGGAAATCATTTCTCTCAGAAATCAATTATTTGAATACATTACTTTAAAATCAGAAAACCTCAAACTCTCTGAGGAGTTGGAGTGCTGTAGGGAGCAGATATCTTCACTGAAAAGTGAGCTATCAGAGACTAAAAAGCTTGAAGAATACCTCAATGGGAGAAGTATCAAGCTAATGAAAATCACAAGCACAGTGAACTCAAGATTCAATAGTACACTGGGCTTGGGTGCTTCATCCAGCCAACCTATAGTATTATCAACCCCAATTAAATTTATCTCTGATAAAGGTAAGGGAGTTGTAGAGGTAGCTAGGAAGAATTCTGACATATCCAAAAAAATAAGAGTACAATAGAAATCGTTGAATGGAGCTAGACGATCGTCGAATGCAGATCAACGATCTCAGGCTAAATCGTCGAGCTCAGGTCGACGATCTCTAAACCCTGAACTCTGCCACAGTCGATCTTCGAACGAAGCTCGACGATCTGACCCAAGATCGTCGAACTCAGCTCAGCGATCGTCGAGCAGAGATCAGAGTTTTGAAAACTTTTTCAAAGGTAAATTAAATTCCAAACCTAGGGGTCCTTCATCCCAAAGATTTAACCCTTATACTGAATGGATAATACGTCCAAGGAGATATCATCCTGAAGGCTATAAGAGTCAACCAGGGATGTCTTTTATTTCTGAATTCAAAGGTTATCAACCTAGACCCAAGGTAAACTGGGTCAAAAATAAGTAAATTGTCTTATGTGCAGGTGAAGACCTATCCAACATCAAATCAGCAATGGTATCTGGATAGTGGGTGCTCAAAGCACATGACAGGAACCAAGGACAACTTCACATCCTTCAAGGCTAAGCTTGGACCCAAAGTAATATTTGGTGATTCAAACTTTGGACTAACAAAAGGATATGGTGGAGTCCAGATTGACACAGTCACATTCAAGAAAGTAGCCTATGTGGAAGGACTGAAGCACAACTTGATCAGCATCAGTCAATTATGTGATGAAGGCTACCAAGTGACTTTTAGCAAATCCTTATGCAAGATCAAATCAGAGGACAATACAACTGTATTGACAGGTAAAAGGAAAGGTAACATCTATTTAGTAGACTTTCTTTCGACTAAAGTAGATATTTGCCTATTTAACTCTATTAGTAGACCTAATGAACTATGACATAAGAGATTAGGACATATAAACCTTAGAACCATTGCTACGCTATCCAAGGATAACCTTGTTAGAGGACTACCTTCTGACCCCTACAAGAAGGAAGGAATTTGCAGGGCTTGTCAATTAGGCAAACAAACCAAAAATAGTTTCAAGTCACTTAATAAGAGTGAATCACCTAGGATTTTGTATCTGTTACACATGGATCTTTTTGGACCCATTACAGTACAAATCTTAGGAGGGAAATCTTATACTTTAGTGGTTGTAGATGACTTCTCTAGATTCACATGGGTGTTCTTTCTGAGAAAAAAGTCTGATAACTTTAAGTGTTTGACAGAGTTTCTCAAATGCATACAGACTGAGTTCAATACTCACATTGCCCTGATCAGAAGTGATCATGGGACAGAGTTTGATTCTCTTCTTATGCAAGAGTTCTGTCAGAGTGAAGAGATCAGGAAAACTTTCTTAGCTCCTAGAACTCCTCAACAAAATGGGTAGCTGAAAAAAAAAATAGAACCCTTATTGAATCTGCCACTACATTGTTGTCAGATGCTCACCTTCCTCTATCCTTTTGGGCAGAGGCAGTGAACACCTCCAACTATGTGTTGAATAGAAGTTTAATACATAAACTGAAGGGCAAGACTCTCTATGAATTACTCAAAGGGAAGAAACCTAAAGTAGATTACTTTAAAATTTTTGGTTGTATTTGTTACATTCATAATAATGACAAGAAATACTTAGCAAAATTTCAAGCCAAAGATGATGAAGGAGTGTTTCTGGGATACTCCATGATGAGTAAAGCTTATAGGGTATATAATAAATCAACTCTTAAAATTGAAGAATCTGTTCATATATCTTTTGATGAATCTAACATGTCTTTCAAGGAGAAGAATACTTCTACCATAAAACCTTTGCAGGTACACTCTCTTGCTGAAGACTTGGACAAGTTACAAATTATTCAAAAAGCGGAAAGTAGTGAAGATGAAGAAGACATTCAACATCTTGAAGAGAAACTTCTTGAAGAGCCAGTTGTTGTACCACCAGAGGAAACAACAATAAAGGTTGGTGAACAATCAACATCTCCTGTTGATTTAGTAACATCAAGAGACCATCCAATCTCCCAAGTGATTAGAGACATCTCAGCTAGTGTGCAAATCAGAAATCAGGTCAACCAAAACCTGATGCACACTTGCTTCCTTTCTCAAATTGAACCTCAATCCATTCAAGATGCATAGCAAGATCCACACTAGATCATTGCAATGCAAGAAGAATTGCATCAATTTGAAAGGAACAAAGTTTGGGAACTAATACCAAGGCCAAAGGATCACTCCATTATTGGAACAAAGTGGGTGTTCAGAAATAAGTTAGATGATCAAGGAGTCATTGTAAGGAACAAGGCAAAGTTAGTTGCTCAAGGGTACTCTCAAGAAGAAGGGATAGATTATGACCAGACCTTTAAACCAGTTGCAAGGTTAGAGGCCATAAGAATCTTCTTAGCATATGCAGCACACAAAGGATTCAAAGTATACCAGATGGAAGTAAAGAGTGTCTTTCTCAATGGAGATATCAAAGAAGAAGTCTATGTCAGACAACCCCCAGGTTTTATCTCTGCAACTCATCCTGATTATGTTTTCAAATTGCATAAAGCATTATATGGTCTAAAGCAAGCTCCTAGAGCATGGTATGAGACCCTAGCATGCTTTCTTCTGAAAAATGAGTTTATAAGGGGTAGAGTAGACCAAACTCTTTTTATTAGAACTCATAAGTCCCATACCCTACTAGTACAAATCTATGTAGATGATATTATATTTGGCTCTACTGATTCAAATTTGTGCAGAAGGTTCTCCAACCTAATGCATTCTAAATTTTAAATGAGTAGCATGGGTGAGTTATCCTTCTTTCTAGGATTGCAAATCAAACAACATGCTGAAGGCATATTTATTTCTCAAACCAAGTATGCAAAAGAACTGGTTAAGAAATTTGGTATGTCTGAAGCATCATATATGAAAACACATATGCCTACCAATGCTGTATTAGATGTTGATGAACATGGGAAACCTGTTGATCAAACAACATATAGAGCAATGATTGGCTCTTTATTGTACCTTACAGCTAGTAGACCTGACATAATGTTTTCTACATGCATATGTGCTAGATTACAAGTAAGCCCTAGAGAGTCACACCTAACCTTAGTAAAAAGGATTCTTAGGTATGTAAAAAGTTGTCCAAATCTAGGTCTCTGGTATCCAAAAGACTCAACATTTGACTTAACTGGATTTTCAGATGCTGATTATGCTGGATGCAGAATAGACAGGAAAAGCACCAGTGGAACTTGTCAGTTTCTTGGTGACAGACTTGTCTCCTGGTTTTGCAAGAAACAAACATCTGTGTCAACTTCAACTGCTGAAGCTGAATATATGGCTGCAGGTAGTTGTTGTTCACAAATATTGTGGATTCAAAACCAACTCCTAGACTATGACTACAACTTAGAAAAGTCTAAAATATTTTATGATAATACCAGTGATATTTCTATAGCACAAAATCCAGTCCTCCATAGTAGGACAAAACACATAGAAATTAGGCATCACTTTCTAAGGGATAATGTTGAAAAAAATAAAATTGAACTTCAATATATTCCAACTGATTTGCAAAGGGGAGATATTTTCACCAAACCCTTGGATGAAAAGAAACATACATTCTTCATGAATCCGTTAGGAATTTTAGATGGAGGAAGTCTAAAATAAGATCCAAGATTTTCAAAAAACAAAAAATGACCAAGACTAGGCAAATCAAAGTGCTTTTTCTAGTGTATAGAGTGTTTCTGGTCTCTTAACTACGCTCGACGATTTTCCCCCAGATCGTCGAACGGAGATCGACGACTTCCGAAATCATCGACCAGAGTTCAGCGCTTCTCAGATAGTGCTAAACTATCTTTCTTCAGGTCAGCGATCGTCGTGCGGAGCTCGACGATTTTGTTTTCTGAACTATCGTCGAACGGAGCTCGACGCTCTCCAATATCATCGAACGGAGATCGATGCTATTGATGACCTTTCAGTTTCCTTTAGAAGCCCAGATCGTCGAACAGAGTTCTACGATCTCTCCTTTTCTGCGTCGAACCCTAATATAAAACTCATTTTTTCGGCCGTCGTTCTCCCTTTGCGCTTTCATACTGTCTGCAAATTTTCTGTTTCCCTCCAAACCTCTCTACACTTGGTCGTTTGTTTGTTCATTTTTGCAGGAATCAATGACAGTCTCAGTCGCCATCTTGGCCGCAATGAAATTTGACGCTGGATTTGATATCGACATGGATTCTTTCAACAACAGTGATCAAATCTTCAAGGAGATTATGGAACTTTTCAAAGAACGACAGCTAGTTACCATCATGACCACTGATCAAATTAGCTGCAGATGAGATAAAGGAATGAGTGTATATTGCCCATAACCTGGATCAGAATACAGTGGTTGGAAGCATCTCAGGAACCCAGGTATCTCTAGCACCTACTGCTTTGACAGAGGTTTTTCAATTAAAATTTGGAGAAGATTTTGTTGAACTTTCTGGAGAGGAGTTTTCTAATATGCTTGAAAGGATGGGACACTCAGAAGCAAACCCTAGCAAATTGCTGAAGAAAAATCTGTCTGTTGAGTACAGATTTCTAGCTGATGTTGTTGGCAAGGTATTGTTGGTCAAACACTCAGCTTATGATACCATATGTAGGTATCAGCTCTTCTTGATGGGTGCCCTAGTGGACAAGAAGCAACCCAACTGGGGAGAAATTTTCTTTGATTTGATTAAGAAAAAGATTAACAAGAACATTGTTAATTTTGGAAGAATTTTAGGGATGTTCCTTCACCACAGATGCCCCGCATTGCTTGTTTCCAGTGGGATGCACATCAATGCATCCAAAAGGCTCACCTGTGCCCTATTTGGAAAATGGGACAGGCAGATTATCAAGCCCAACAGGCCCTCTACAATTTCTACTTCAGGCACAAGGACTGCCTCAGTCTCTTCCCCTCAGGTTTCTGCCCCTACAGAAGACTTGCCTGCTTCTTCTCCTCCTCCTCTACCTCTTGTTTCATCTACAACAGTCACATCCACCATCATAATCTCCACCCCATCTCCAACTTCAATTCCTTCTCCAACTCCACCACTCACTGAAGAACTCTTCCACCCTCTACATCACTACCCACACCTAGATATTGACTCATCCTCTCATATTCCATCTTTCACTCTTATAGATGATTCCTATATGGATGATTCTCCCTCATCCCCTCCTGAGCCACCATCTTCATCCACCTCTTATCAACAACTACTTCAAGACATCATTGCTCAACCATCCTTCACACCATCCATTTCCATTCCACTCTCTTCCATCTCCACAATTCCAATTTCCCAACCATCATTCCCTCAATCCACAGGTTCTCCTACAACATCTCCTACTGCTCCACCCTTCATTGCTACCTCATCCATCCCTACCTCTGCTCAAGTCCCTCTTGAGCAAGTAGATCTTCCAGCCCTTGCAGACAGGTTATATGAGCTGATAGCTCCAAGGCTATCCCTCTTGCCGGAGACCTCTTTGGCTCCCCTTCTCAAAACAGTTCAGGAGCTGTCTGTCAGGCTTTCTTCCATTCTTCCTTCTCAGGCAATCCCTTCTCATGGGTGCCTTAATCCAATTATCACTGCATCTAGACAGGGGGAGATGCCTCATGAAGTTGAAAGATTGTCTGCTATTGTATCCTCAGTCCAAGCTCCAGTAGCTTCAATTGCATTCCTCACTGTGGACCTCAGGTCAATGTTATCAATTTTTGATTCTGTATACTTCAACTGCCTACCAGTCCAGCAATCTGAAGATCTGACTAAGGCCATTGTGCCTATTTCTAGATGTGACCCCAACTTAATAAGCTCTTATATAAATTCCTTCAACACTGTTGACAGCCCTACTGCTGCTCGTCCTCCTACTGTTACTGATGTTTCTGTTAATTCTGATATTGATGTTTTTGAGGACATGCATATGACAGAGGCATTTGTTTTTGAGCATGCTGTTACTGCTTCTGTTGCTCCTTCTGCAATTGATTTTCCAGTTTCATCTGTTACTACTGCTGCTGTAGCCTCTGTTTCTGAAAGTGTTGTATCTGAATCTGCTGTCACAACTCCTTCTGTCATTATTGCTTCTACTCCACTTCATGTTGTTGCTACTATTGCTGTCTCTACTGCTTCTTCTGTTCAGTCTCAACAATAAAAAGATTATCTCAAAAGGATTGATGCAGTGTATGATAATCCTCCAAACTCAGACAGTGATCAGTTCAGGACTGACTCAGATGATTCCTCTGCTACAATTGCAAGGAAAAATAAAGCCAAAAGCAAGGCTATGAAAAGAGTTCCTCCAGAGAAAGTAAAAGAAACAAATGACATTTCATACTATATACTGCATGATTTCCCTATCACAGAACCTTGGATGCAATACTCCAGGAATCAACTGAAGGCTATGAAAAAGAAAAGAAAGTATGACAAAGGATCTTCCCATTCTTATCTTCCTCCTCCTCCTCCCTCACCTGATGCAGGTGCAGGTGGTAGTTCTGCTTTCCAATCCTCTGCCAAAAGCCAAACTTCATATCAACCTCAAGGTAGATCCCAGTATAGAGGAAATCAATCTAGAGGTTACCAGTCCAGAAGAGGACAGTATAGAGGAAATCAGAGAAAACTTAAAGTATACTCTAAAGGATATTCCAGGTAACATCCTTATCCAAGGAAAGGACAAGGTCCATCTGACACAACTTCTGGTCCCTTCCCTTATAAGCTAAAAGAACTAGTCTCTTCCAGATCCCCTCCAGATAATTCTTCAAATAGATATGAGCATCTTGTTCCTTTTGAAGATCCAGAAAATAACCCCACCTCATGGACTGCAAGAATGAAAGAATTGACTGCTTTGGACCAAATCAAGAAAGCTAGAGAATAAGGAAGGGATACTTCAAATATCACTACTTTATCAGATCAAAGAAAGAAAGAGCTTGAGAGATACTCCTCCAGTAAAGTTTTTGATTCAGAAAGCTATATGAAGCTGCATCCAGAAGCTGTAGTGCCCAGGCCAAAGCAACAAACCTCTCTAGGTGCAGCTGATGATAGAAGATCTAAGAAGGAAGCTCTCAATCCCAACTGAGAAATAGTTCTTATAAAGAGCAAGAAAAAAGAATGATTCTGTAAGATGACAGTACATTTTGTTTTCTGAACTATCTGAGATAATGTCTGTGTTTCTGCAATGGCTTGTTTGTTATATCTCTGCTTTATATGTTTTTATTTTTCTAATATCTGTAAATAGTAATCCTAACCCAAATAGGGGGAGATTGTTGGAACACCCTATTACTGATTTGGGCAAGGATCACTATGTCTTTAGGAAATCTGTTTTGACCTCCTTGTATAGATCTAAAGGTCAATTAGAATTGAGTCTAAGAGTTAGTATTTAGGTTTGAAAGCTGCCCTCAAGACCAAATATTTCAGTTTAGGAGACCAAGCCATTTCGTCGAGCTCAGTACGACGAATCGTCGAACTCCATTCGATGATCGCTGAGCTCACTTCGACGAATCGTCGAACTCCATTTGACGATCTCTGAGCTCAACTTCAACAAGTCATCGAACTCCATTCGACGATCTTCGAGCTCAGATCGACGTTCTTGTCTCCAGTTTGTTTCTCTATCTCTGAGCTCAGTTCGACGATAGTTGAGCTCAGATCGACGATCTCCGTTTCAGTCTAAGTCCAGTCTCTGAGCTCAGTTCAACGATAGTGGAGCTCAGTTCGACGTTTTTCTGGTGATATCGACGTTTTTCAAGATTCAAATTCAGACAGTTGTGGAATTATTCTCAGCATTTATTTCAAGGATCATGTAGCTGTTTTCAATTAATCTGGAGCAAGTTTCAAGGGATTTTCAAAGGACTGTTTTTATTGGACTTTCCTCCAGAAGACATATGCAGTTAAGGAAGTCATTTATGATAGGCTAACGACTATATTAGACAGAGAAATATTCATTCAGATCTAAGGAATAAAAGAGATATTCACATTCTGCTGGAAAATAGAATAACATAGAAGAATAACATTATCAACAATAACTCTTGCAACAATCACAACAATAGAAAGAGAAAGAGTTGCAAATATTCTCAGTCTTAGAATTCATACAAGAACACCATCACAAAAGGAGATCAACACAATGAAATTTTCAGATCCCTTTTGATTCTAGTGTTCAAAGGCCATCATCATTCAAGACACCAGACACCACACATTTCAGTTGTTGCTGAAATCATCTTTTGCTGGAGATCAAATTTTTTGAAGGCCTATCACCCTACTGCAAAGCTTCACTTCCTGAACAACTCAAGATCTCAGGGGGAGCTTTGACAACATCCACTATCTTCTCTCTGATTGTTGACAGAGAAGATCATCTAGTCCCTCTCTCTCTCTCTACAGTAAAGGGTTTATCAAACTCCCTTCAAAAGTTTGTGCTGGTTTCTGAGACATTGTCAAAACTCAGTGGTGGCAAGACACCTGATCAAAAAATCTGGTTTGGTTTTTGAGCACCTTATCAAAAGCTCATTGGTGCCCATGACACCTGATCAACTTATCCTGCAGTGGATTCCTATCTAGGGTGGTAGAAGAGTGGATGTACCCAGATTGATTGGGGAACCGCTATAGCTCCTTGTGTATTCTGGTTTCTTACTTTCTTTTTGTTTTCTGGTTGTGGTTTGTGATTTATTTTTGATTAAATAGTTGATGTAGTTCATTTGCTTCCCTGTTCACTTAGGAATACAACAACTGTTGTAAAAAGTTTTTAGCAAGCACCATACTTTATTCACCCCCTCTAGAGTATATCAGATCTAACTTGCACTTTCACATGAGTTGACCTACTTCTTCTGCCACTGGTCGACCACCTCCAGCAAGTGCAAGACCAACCCTGACCCCTCTTGGTAGGACAAGAGGATAGGAGGAGGATCGGCTAATAGGAGAGGGAGGTCGGTCACGGTCTCAAGCCTATTTGGCTTTCCCCTTCTCTGGCAGTGGCTAGGATAGAGGGAGGATCGGCCCTTCCAGTGACGACGGGACCAAGTCTGGCTCCTTCCAGCGGTAGAGAGAGATAGAGACGAGAGGGGACGGGCTCGTGTTTGTGCGTGAGAGAGAAGCTGGGAGAGAGAAACAAGAGGGGAAGAGGAGGGAAATCCTTCCTCTTTCCAGCCGGCAACGGGATCTGCTGCTGCTCGTGAGAGAAAAATTGAGAGAGAGAGAGAGAGAGAGAGAGAGAGAGAGAGAGAGAGAGAGAGAGAGAAAGATCAGGAGAGAGAGAGGGATCGGGAGAGGGGGGAATGCAACTGAGAGAGGGGGAGGATTAGGTTTAGATTTTTATATTAAAACCCTAGCCCATGGTGTTAACCACACACCAAACCCATATAACCTCGCGACGCGATTTCGGGGCGTTACAATTCTCTTATCCTTAATGAAATTTTGTCCTGAAATTTAAAATACGAATAACAAAATGAAATTCGTCATAACTGAGTAAAATAAATCGGTGTACTCCTCGTGCATGACCTCTTCTATCTCCTAAGAGAGCTTCTCGCAACCACAATTGTCCCAACAGACTCTCACCATCTTGATTGCCTTTCTTCGCAACTGTCATATGTCACTATCGACAATGCAAATTGGCTTCACCTTAGTAGATATGCCACTATCCATTGGCAAAACATCGGCCTCCAACATAGAATCGGGCTCCCGCACTTCCTTTCTCAACACAGAAATATGGATGCAATCCACTCAGCTCCGTCGGCAAAGCAAGTCGGTAAGCTGCCTCGCTGATGCGGTCGGTGATCTCAAATGGCCCTAAATACCTGGAACTCAACTTCTTCAAGCGTTTAACTCTCGACATTCCTTTGAAAGGTTTTATCTTCAAGTACACCCAATCTCCAACCGCGAACTACATGTTCCGGTGTTTGGCGTTGTAGTACTTCACCTGACAATCTTGGGCGGTCAACAACCGGTCTCGAATGATCTATATAGAGTCATTTTCCTCATCAACATCTTTGCACTTCAATAGCTTGGTATCACCGATTTTTGCCCATGCTAACGGAGTGCGGCACTTACTACCGTATAACGCCTGGTACGGGGCCATCTGAATACTTGCCTGATAACCGTTGTTATAGGAAAACTCTACCATGTGAAGTTGACCCCCCCCCCCAACACTGTTCGAAATCTAGAACACACATTCACAGCATATCTTCCATCGTACCATTTATCCTATCAGTTTGCCCATCCGTCTGCGGATGGAAGGCTATGCTAAATTTGAGCTTTGTGCCCAGTGACCGATGAATGTGCCTCCAATCACCGGATGTAAACCTCCCATCACGATCACTAACTATGCTGCAAGGGATGCTATGTAATCGAACGATGTTCTCCACATACAACTTTACTAGTTTTTCCTCTGGATCGCTTTTCCGATTCGGGATAAAATGCACAACTTTGGTCAACCGATCAACAATCACCCATATAGAGTCATTTTTCTACAACAACTTTGGCAAACTGTGCACAAAATCCATGGAAATATTATCAAATTTCCACTCCGGTATCGGCAACGATTTCAAGAAGCCTCCTGGTCGTTGGCATTCAGTCTTCACTAGAGCACACGATTGACATTTTGCCACGTAGAGGGCTATGTCCTTCTTCATACCTGGACACCCGAATAGTGTCTTCATGTCTTTGTACATCTTTGTGCTCCCCAGGTGGATTGAGTACTTGGTATTGTGAGCCTCATACATCAACTCTTCCCGTAGAGTGCCAGACTTTGGGACGCACAAGTGATGACCTTTTCGCAGAAGACCGTCTTCAACCAATAACTGAGAATTTGACCCTTTTGCTGCATAGCGCTTCATGCTCTCATCGAGCTCCAACGCTCTCCGGACTCTGTCTACAAGGTCACACTGCATCTCCGTCCAGTTCAAGCATGCGTTTTCACTAGTACTCCTGTCGACACAAGTGATACCCAAGGCTTCAAATTCCTGGATTAAACACTCATCATGCATGCGCAACCAGTTTGCTCGTGCTGGAGTTCTGTGACTCAAAGCATCAACGACCACATTCCCCTTCCCGAGTGTGTAATGTATCTCGAAGGTGTAATCTCCGAGGAATTCCATCCACCATCTTTGCCGCATCTTCAACTCCTTCTGGTTCAACAAGTACTTAAGTCTCTTATGATCCGTAAAGATATTAACCTTCACGCCATATAAATAATGCCGCCATAGCTTAAGGGCTAATATCACCGCCGCTAACTCCAAGTAGTGGATAGGATAGTTTCTCTCTTGCACCTTCAGCTGACATGAGCTGTACACTATAACCTTTCCAAACTATAGGAGGACGCAGCTTAAGTCGCTACATGGGGCATCGCTATAGATCTCGTAGCCATCCGTGCCACATGGCGAACTCAAAATAGCCGTCATGGTCAGACGACCCTTTAGTTCCACGAAAGCTCGTGCGCACTCTGGCGACCACATAAACTTCTGATCCTTTCTCATTAAGGTAGTGGGAGGTAAAGCTATCGCGAGAAGTTCTCCACAAACTGCCTGCAGTAGCCGACAAGTCCCAGGAAACTCCGGACTTCTGCCACTGTAGTCAACATGGACCACTCCTGTATAGCTACTATCTTCGGCAGATACACAACAATACCCTCCACACTAACGATTTGACCGAGAAACGTCACAGATGATAGCCAAAACTCACACTTAGAGAACTTGGCATATAGTCAACTCCTCCTCAAGGTGTGCAAAACCAACCTCAAATGGTTCATATGATCCTCCTCTGACTGCGAGTACACCAATATGTCATCTATGAAAACTATCACAAATCAATTCAGATACTCTCGAAAGGTTTTGTTCATCAAATCCATGAATACCGATGGCATATTTGTCAACCCGAACGGCATCACGGTGAACTCATACTGACCATAACGTGTGCCAAATGCTGTATTGGGAATATCACTCTCCCTTATACGCAACTGATAATAGGCTGACTTCAGATCCAACTTCGAATAGATGGTTGATCCAGCCAACTGATTAAACAAATCATTGATTCTTGGAATCAGATACTTGTTCTTCTCTGTCAGCTTGTTCAGCTCTCGGTAGTCAATCCATAGATGCAGACTCCCATCCTTCTTTTTCACAAAGAGGACCGGCGCACTCCAAGGTGAACCACTTGGACGTATGTAACCCTGCTCTAGTAATTCCTGCAGTTGAACCTTCAACTCTGTCATCTCCTTTGGCTCCACTCTGTATGGTGCATGTGACACAGGTTTCGCACCTGACACAGGTTTCTCCGCTTGGTGCAGGGTGAGCGAGATATTGATACCTACCTGCATGAATTTACAAGATTGGGGAGATATGCGGGATCGACCTTTGCGGAGGAAGCGCGAAAGACAAATCGGTTTTATGGAGGATTGCGGGATGAATTGAGGTTGGAACTTCCGAGTTCCGTGAGCCAAGGCTTTCAGGCGTTGGTTGATACAGCTCGTGCGTTGGAGAAGGATATGAAGCGAGTATAGGAGAATAAGAAACTGGCAAGGGAAAAGTCTGAGTTGAAAGAATCGGAGTTTCGACGACAAGAGAAGAAACGATTTAGACCGGTGGAATCAGCGCCGTTGACTGTTTCGTCGCCCCCGACGTATGGGCCAGGACGTGTGGATACACGTATATGTTATAAATGTGGCAGCAAGGACACATCGCAAAATTCTGTTGGAATGCCCCTCCAGGGAGTGAGAAAAAGACAGGTGCGTCATATGAAGAAAAAGGGAAAGCAGTGGCCGAATCATCTGCACCCCGGACGCAACCTCGCTTGCATGCGATGGAAGTGCAAGAGCCGCAAAGCTCAGTTGGTGAAATCCAGCCTCGAGCGGTTCATTTATCATTAAATCGCGAATTTCAAAATCGGGAGGCTGAGAGGAAGTGAACTGATGTGAAGCATGTCGATGTTATGTATGTTTTGTAAACTATGTTTTGATGAATCATAGCTGATGTACATCACTTTTGGCTGATGTAAATGATGTTGATACTTGTGATTGTGCCGCAATCAATCAATTCTGTCGTTTTGTTTGAGGTCTTATGTGGTTGAATGTGCACAACTGGACGTTAGGGATGTTTGTTGTGTTGTCTGTTGGTTAGTGTGTGCGGAGGCTTGCGGTGTACGCGTTTGTGATGTTGTGACTAATTGGCTGTGTGGAGTCAAATTTCGAGGACGAAATTATTTGAAGGGGGGAGGATTGTAACACCCGAAGGTAAGAGGATCATTTTGAGCAAAATCGGGTTCAGGCATGGGTGACACGGCCTGGGACACGGGCGTGTCCCAGGGCGTGTCAGTTGACACGGCCTGCGACACGGGCGTGTCGCAGGGCGTGTCGAGGTTGTGTCGACGATTGGGCTTGGTGTCGACGATTTTCGCTCGACATCGTCGAGAGGGGGCACACGGCCCAGGACACGGCCGTGTCGGATGTCGTGTCGAATGCTCGACGAGTGTTACGCGACGATCGTCGAGTATCGAGTTCCAGTGAGGACACGGCCTGTGACACGGGCGTGTCACAGGGCGTGTCAGTGGCCGTCGAATTCAGCTCGACGTCTCGGGTTGGGGCGTGTTTGCGGGACACGGGCGTGTCCGGGTGCACATGGCCATGAACACGGGCGTGTGTCAAGCCGTGTGCCAGGCCGTGTGAAGTCTCGGGTTGATTTGGGATTATTTCTGTTGAGGTACACGGCCTCAGACACGGGCGTGTCTGAGGGCGTGTCGGGTACACGGCCGTGACACGGGCGTGTCACACGGGCGTGTACTGGTTGGATTGAGTCGGTTGTCTGCCGCTTAGGGGGACACGGCCTGTGACACGGGCGTGTCACAGGGCATGTCAGGCCGTGTTCAGGGTTTTCTGGCCAGATCTGAGCCGTTTCTTTCCCTCTTCCTGGATCCAGTGGCTGGGCTTTGTCCAGGTGTTGGGAAGGCCGAGAATTAGAAGATAAAACCTCTTATTATCTTCTTCTTCTTCTTCTTCATTTCCATTCCAAGGGAGAAAGAAGAAAGGCCCAAGGGAGAAAGAAGAAAGGCCTAAGGGAGAGAGAAGGAAGGAGTCTTCCAGCTGCTGTAGGAGCTGCGGAGTGCGGAACGAAGATCCGAGAGCGGATTCGTGAAGGTAGAGCCGAGGTGGTGATTTCCATCCGGCTACTTCATGGCGCCGAAGCGATCTTCAAGGGTAACGATCTCCTTCTTGGACACCGAAGTCCTTTCTCTATACATGTGCGTGGAATCCTCCACCAAGAGGTGGATCGCGGAAGTGATTCCTTTGTTGAGTCTGCATCTAGAGCCGGAATGATGAAGTACGGCGTAGACATGCTGTGTGAAGCCCATCTGGACTGGTAGTCTGGATTGGTGATGTTCATGAGTAAACCGGAGAAGACTCCGTGACTTTGATGATGTGCAAAAATGGATTTTTGTTGTGATGAATGTATGGATGTACTGCTTGTGAGGAGGCTTTGGTGAAGCTCCTGGTTATGAGATGATCAATTGGTAGCACGCCTGGGGAGCGCGTGATAAACCCGGCCTGTTACACCACTAGGGTGGGTTGATCTAGCTAAGGAAGGGATCGATGGGCGGCAATGCTAGGGGAGCCGAGTTAAACCCGGGTTGCTGCACCACATGGTGTGGGTCGATCGGATTAGGAGGGGGACCGATGGGTAGACATTGCCTGGGGAGCTTAGATAAACCCGGCTTGCTACACCACGGAGTGTGGGTCGGTCTGCTCTGTTTGTGATGCTGTGAGGATGGACCTCTGAGTGGCTTGGGCGGGATGTCGCCAGCCTGCGAGCTGGTGGACTAGGGCCGGTCAACCAACAAGTTAAAGCCTCGAGAGACAGCGGTGTACGACGGTGGATTCCGGTACGCCAAGAAGGTGCCCTGAGTGCACGGAGCGTTGGTGGACTCCAGCGTTTGTGATGTGATGTGTTTGTTAGCTAGTGGAATAAAGAGAATAATCTATCTATGATGTGCTTTGGTGATGTTTGCTGATGCTTGATGAGAAAGGAAGCACTGTATACAAGGAAGGAACCACTACCCCGGGTAGGGGGTAGGGTCGTTATAATGGGTCAGCAATGCTGACCGTTACTTTGTTTTCTGTGTTGGTTTGGATGATGAATTGCAGGTGCTGCGGTTTGGAAAGAATAAGTGGATTAGCTAGCCTGGTGTTCTTAGTCCTTGAAGGCTATGTGAAGAATCGTGGTTGGATTTCATGTGTGGCCGGCCTGCGTGCCGATGTACGAAACTATTGATGTGAAAGAGGAACTTGTAAGGCCATAAGGCCAGGGTGTGTGAGTTGTATACATTCCTGGTGTTGTTTTTATATAAATCTGGTATTTATATTTGGTGGACATTCTAGTTTGAGTTCATGCTAACAAGAAAAATGTTGCGCTAGAATGGATTGATACGCATAGATTTTGATTTCCACACGTGATTCCTTCGCTTGTCTGTGCTATATGGCGTGGGGCCCCGGCCGGACCCACTGTTATATGTCATGTGACAGGTGGGGGCGTTACACACATCCACAAGCTCTGAAACGATATGAATCTCGCTCAAATGGGACTTCGGTTCTACATACTCCAATAGCGTGAAGAACAACTTTGCGCCCTTCTGGGCCGCTTTGACCACTTGGAGAGCAGACATCAGTATCTTGCTCGATCTTCACATACCAGCAAATTTGGTCTCGCATTTAGTACCCTGTCCCAGTGTGATTTCCTTTGAGTTGCAGTCAATACATGCACGCTGCTCCGAAAGCCAGTCCATGCCAAAGATAACATCGAACTCGGATATCGGCAGTACAAATGCTTCCAACTTAAATTCATTATTCCATATCCGCATACAAACACAACAGGTCATATCTGCACGCATCAAGCATCGATTAGACAGCAAAACATCCAATCTATTAGTTAATAAAATGGAAGGCACTCTGATGCGCAATACGAAATCCTTGGATAAAAAGGAATGAGAAGCGCCTGTATCGAACAGTGCTCTCGCCGGATAGTCCCAAATTAGGACAAAACCTAATTCAAATAAGTTAAGGAAGGCACGAGGTAACAAGTATATAAAGTAGTAAAAACTGTATACTATGTCGTACATGTCACCACGTCATTCTATTTTATTGCCTCCTGTTGGCCAAGGTTGTAGACTCGAGGCTGTACAGGAGTATAATGGGAAGTTGATGACTCCACTGTTTTCCCCTTTTCAGCATAAGATGCTCATGCCTTCTTCTCAGTCTTTGTCAGACCACTACGACACTCTCGTGCTTAGTGACCCACCTTGCCACATGTATAACACGCAAACGTGTCTCGACTCAATGTAGCTCTAAAAGTAACGGTAGGAGGGGCTGGTCCAGACGACCTAGCCATCTTGTTCCACCTGCTGCAGAACCCAGACTTCAAAGAGGTAGGAACCTTGTACTCTGGCTTCTTCACAGCCAAGTCTTTCTTACTTTGCACTCTCCTCGTATCCTGATTTAAGGATCAGACAGTTTTTACCAAAACCTGAAAGCAATGCGTCATCGGGCCTGAGAGAAGCAACCTCAGGTCATCCCGCAGTACTTCGTAGAATCTGTTGGTCTTTTGCTCCTCGTCTGCAAACGTGAAGCCATCGTACCGCCCCAACCATGTGAACTCATGTAAATAGTCATCAATGGAACCTTCTCCCTGGGTCAAGCGCTAAAACTGATTCTCCAATGCAATTCTCTGTATGGAAGGGAGGTACCTGGCCAAGAACAGTCTCGAGAACTCTTCCATAGAAACATCAGATAGCTTCCTGCCAGCAAGCTGGTGCAACTCCACCTCATCCCACCATAGGCCTTCCTCTCCATCTAGTAGGAAAGTGGCTATGGTCACTTTCTATCCTTCATCCGTCTATGTAGCCGTCATGGTTCTTTTTATACGGGAGAGCCAATCTTCGACCTGAGTTGGTGATTTCACTACCGAAAATGTAGGAGGATTGAAGCTCATCACATGCTTCATCTGCTTTTCAGTTGCTCGCTTTGCCTCCAAAGGCTCAGCAGACACTTGCCTCGCCGTTATTGGCTCAACTACGACAGCTTGCATCGGGGCCACCACCGGGTGTACTTGCTCTCTTGGCTGCACTTTAATCATAGCGAACACAGCTTCCGCAACTAAACGGATTGTCTCGGCAGAAGGAGGAGGTGTAGGCACCTCCGCCGGTGCATTACTCTCTGCAGAATGCTAATTTTGAAACTGTTCAGCACCACTTCTGGTCACCTATAGTTGCACCACACGCACTTTAGTGACTAAAAGACATAACAAATAACAAACAAAGGAACGCTCAGGTTCCACAAACAATGTTTTTAACGTGTTTCATGTGTGTTTTTCACTCCTAAGTGGACATTCATGGGTTCTTTTCATGTTATAATGACAACGCACATGAGTGCTCACCACACCTTAAAAGGAATTCGACCACGAATTCAAATAAGGAAGAACGACACCAGGGTTTGATACCAAATTGTAACAGCCCCCCCCCCCATCCATCACGAATAATATAACAGAAGGTCCGGCCGGGGCGCCACGTCATATGAAATGGACAGACGAAAGATTTACTAAATTAAATCATAAACCCTTGCTATTTTGAAAACGCATCCTAACATAAGGTTGCATTCTAGCGGAAGAATAAAATAAGTTATATAAAAACCACACCCATGGGCGAATGTCCACTAACCATGACATTATGAATGAATTACAACAATCACAGATTTGGCCTTAAGGCCTTACATCAATAGTGTTTAACCAAATAAAATGGTTTGCATACATCGGCACGCAGGCCGACAACACATGAAAAATAACTAAACAAACAATTGGGCCTTTGAGGACGAGCTCAGCAAGAAGAGCTTCAGCCCGCTATTTCCTGCTTGGCTCTGCAGCACCTGCAAGCAAATATTCCACCAAGCGGTGGCAAACAAAGCAACGGTCAGCAAGGGCTGACCAAATTATAACGACCTCACCCCTTTCTCGGGGTGGCGGTGTTTCTTCCCTGTAAGTGGATTATCATAAATACAGAAAGCTAGAATGTGTCATTCAAGCACCAAACAACATAAATGTTGGCGCAATCGGCCCAACATCTCGTGCACTTAGGGCATCTTATCTGTGTACCAGACTTCCCCGGGTCCCACCAACATCCTCAGTCCTGGACTGAATGGCAACACATTGAGCATTTGTTAGCTGTGACTCAAGGTCTGCAGCTCCCTCCTATACCTGTAGCAACCCACCAGTTTCCTTAGGTAGTCGAACTACACCGCATAGTGCAAGTACAATTCAGTCAAGCCTGTTGCTCAAATCATCATACCCAACACGCACGACGCAGGTCAACCTCCCCTTGCCTGTTATCGCCTACATAATCGATTGTTATGTAATAAGAGTGGCACTCGAGGCCACCCGAGTTGCGCACTCAAGGTGCACAACTGTACACACTAGCCCTACGATCTCTGTGAGACGAGCTTCACACAAACACGACAAAACTCCTGGCGAGTTAATTCCGACAATCCAACGACTTCGTCCAAACATTAGGGTGTTTTCTGGAGCACAACTCCAGTACTAACTGCCGCTCCGGCCAGACTCAAATTCCGAAATATTCAACTTCCACGGATTCTTCTCCGGGAATGCCAGAACATCACCAATCCAGACCAACATGTCCGGATAGGCTTCACACAACATGCCTAAACTGTACTCGCGCTTCCGTGTGCTAATGTAAATAATAGTGAGAATGTAAACATCGACCCGTCAGAGAGCACACTGTAAGAACTTCGCCACACCTCTGCGTATCCGAGAAGGATAAATTGTGCAGGGATTTGCTTTCTCCTTATCCCCCACTGTAAGGTCCCTCCTTCTCCTTCATTTTCTAGTTTGGTTGTTTCCCTTGTGCTGTTAACTGGTAGTATTAAGTTCTTTGTATTGCTGCCCTTATATTTAGGATTTATGTTTTAGGATTGCTCTTCGGTGGCCAATTACTTCTCATTTTTGGTATTGGGGCAGCTTTGCTTTGGGCTGATTTCTCTATTGTTTTCGGTGGGTTATTATTTATTATTGAACTAGATTTGAGGGAGGAGCAATTGCTCTTCCAGCTACTGTTTATCTTGTTAATTTGGATTGTTTTGTGCCTTGTGTTTTGCTGGCCAACCTTGTTTTGAGGCTGATTTTGTGTTGGCAGCCTTGTCTAGAGACTGATTTTGTGTTTGAAGTCTTGTTTGGGGGTTGATTTTGTGTTGGACAACAAGTATAATATTTTTGTCATTTATTTAAGTTGGCTTTCGTATTTTGATGGATTTAAACGCTTCTTACTAAAACCTTTTAAACATAAATGCAACGAATATTAGTGACGCAACCCAATTAAAGTGCATACTATTTCATTGGTTTTCGAGGTCGGTGGTTCAGAAGATGGCGTCACAAGATAGACATGGTAATGAGGCCGAGAAAGATTTGGGAAAAAAAAGTGTTGGTGAGTTTCTTATTTCTTGAATTATTCTTTATTCAAATACTTTTTATATTTTTTGTTTTACTTATTGAAAGATAACACTGCTTGTGCATATGAGTTTAACTCAATTATATATCACTTTGAAAAATATGTGGGCGAGAGAAAAATGAAAGCAATATAATATTCTAAGGGGAAATTTATATTTCAGAACACCTGATTTTCAAATACGTCAAGCTAATAATATAATAAAAACTATGCACATGGAAATGTTAAGGATCAGATTGAATCTTATGATGTAGGGGTTTTCCTAAGGATGAATTTTCCAGTAGGGGATTGGCTATATTTTTCCCTAAATGTGTGAAACTCATTTAAGTTGCTTGCCTTGACATTTCCTATAATATGTAAATAAATAAAATGGGAATCATGAAACATTAAGAACTTTGAGAGCAAATACTGAATATTGATTTATTGTTATATATGCATATTGTTATCTCTTATTGTCTGTATGTATATCAGTTCAGGAAATATTTTGCCCACATACTCATATGTTTATGACTATCCAATTATGGACCCTATTTTGTATGCAACAGGGGCATCACTGAGTGCATCACAAAGAGTTCCCCTGACAGAGGAAGCAAAGCGGAAGGGCGTTGGGAATCTGGCAAAAGTATGGTTCAAGATTTTTATTGGGATCGAGAAAGCACAAGAAAATCATAATACGACCTGCGAGGATTATGAGTGTGCCTTTTGTAATGAGTATAGTTAGATTTCTTATTTCATGTAAATTCCATATGTAAGTAAATGTATATAAATAGAATAAAATGTGATATTATGTTTTCTTTGCACTTAGAATATTATCCTTTGCTGCGACGCTTTTATTGAAATCATGCTCGATTCTCGATTCATTTTGGGAGATTGGAAAAAGGGTATCCCCACCGGCCCCCCTCGTTCGCCACCGGTTTGAAGATCCACTCTTCACCGCCTGTTCGAGACCACCTCCCAGCGGCCTCCCACTGCCGACGATCGAAGGTCTGCCCTTCTCTCCACAGTAGGCCGCAACATTGTCAGGGCCTGCCCCCTCGGTCGCCACCGGTTAGAAGATTTGCTCTTCATCGCCTTTTTGGAACTATGTCCCAGCGGCCTCCCACTGTCGACGATCGAAAGTCTGCCCTTCTCTTCGCAGTAGGTCGCAACGTTGCCAGGGCCCTCCCCCCTCGCACGCCACTGGTTCGAAGATCCGCTCTTCACCGCCTCTTCGGGACCACATCCTAGCGGCCTCCCACTACCGACGATCGAAGGTCTGCCCTCCTATCTGTAGTAGATCGCGACATTGTCAGGGCCTGCCTCACTCGCTCGCCACCGGTTCAAAAATTCGCTCTTTACTGCCTCTTTGGGACCACGTCCCAGCGGCCTCCCACTGTCATCGATCGAAGGTATGCCCTTCTCTCTGCAGTAGGTCGCAGCATTGTCATGGCCTGTCCCACTCGCTCGCCTTCGATTTGAAGATCTGCCCTTCACCACCAACCACTCAGCGACATGCCCCGGACTAGTCAGGCCCGACGTCGCACTATCCGGTTAATTAGAAGTGTTCGTCCTTCACCCTGGTAGTAGATCGTGGATGTTAAATTTTCTCAACGTGGTCAGCAAGATAGCCCAAACACCAAATTAATATCTTCGGAACTACCCAGTTCGCACGCTGAACCGCGGAAACCCAAGGACTAGAGGTTGCACCCAACAAAACAATGGAAGCACAAGAAGATCTTATTATGCATTCACTTCATTACAATCCGAGGCATACATAGCGAGACATGATTTCGCTAGTATTACAGCTGTAAACAGAAAGAACCAAAAACAAGCCGGGCGGACAGAACTCCAGTCCGCTGAGACCGCGAGGTCGCCGAGACCGCCGAGACCGCCCAAGCTATGCTGCAATCCGCCGAATACCACGGAGTCCGCCGAGACCGCGAGGTCGCGCGGACAGACCGTTATTCGCCTCCTGCTGAACCCGAACTGAGGAACTCCCCTACCCGCCTGAAGCCGGCGGACAGGTTATTGAAGCTGGGAAAGTTGAAACAGAACTGACAAGCCGCAGAGCGACCTCCTGCTGAGTCCGCAGAGACCGCACACTTCCAAGCACTGACCGAAGTCACAGCCAAACTCCTGTCTCCTTGAAGTTATCCGCGCGACCTGCACACAGCAAACCGTCAGCCTGAAACAATCCGTGCGGACTGAAAAACACAGACCGCAGCACCCGCCCAACCCAAATTACTGTTCACTCACGTTACTTCTGGTTTCTGTAGATGTGCCAGGGGGGTCCTATTTATAGGCCAGGTGAGGAGTGTGGTCACCGCCCATGAGATAGCGACACCGCCCCAGCCCGCGCGAACACAAAACGACTGTCCGCTCAGTCCGCGAGGACTTAGCCAGTCACCAAGGGAAACCGCCAGGAGCAAGGCAACCAATGACGAACCCTCTCCAGTCCGCCCAAGCTAAGCGGACAAGGCACCAGCCCGCAAAGCTCCAACTGCTTCAGGACAGCACCTTCTTCAATGGCAGTCCGCACCAACCCGAGGCAGTCCGCAAGACTCACACCTCAATCCGCCACAAGTCCACGACCAAAGGCAAACAGCAACAGTCCGCCCGGTCACAGCGGACTTGGCGGATACGGCGGACACCATGAACTTGACACCAAGTGTGACCAAGTCCAAAACCATCAAGGGCCAGTGCGAGCATGGCGGACACAAAGTCCCGTCCGCCAAACACCCTAGCACAGACCGCAACCAGTCCGCGAGCTCCTCGCACTTGTCCAATGCAGTAGCTTCCTGCCGGACTCCAATCACAGTCCGCCAACCACGATCTCCACAGCAAACACCTGCTGTGCCACCAGAACTTGACAAGGCCTCAGCCAAGCTCTAGGCTCAGTCCGCAACAGCCAGAACCGCGGACACTCCAGTCCGCAAGCTATCCGCGAACTCGAACCAACCCGCCAACAGCGCAAGCTAGCACCCGCGGCCTCTGAGCAATGCAACAGTCCGCAAGCCTCTCTATCCGCAGATACCAGGCCGCACCAAACCGCGGACACCATGCAACAACCCGCTCAGAACACAGCCGGCTTCCACCAGACTTTTCACCAGGCCGCAACCTCAGTCCGCCCAGTCCGCCCAGTCCGCCAAAGCTGTCCGCACAGGCCGCGCGGCCTGTCCCGTCACCCACTTCCACTTCACAAATTTCAACACTCCCCCTTGAAGTGAGAAGTGGTGACCAAGCCCAGCAAGCTGCGCAAGCGTTCAAAGGGCCCCTTCGACAGCGGCTTCGTGAAGATGTCAGCAAGATTATCTTCACTCCGAACATGCCCGACCAGCAGAGACCCCTCCAACACCTTCTCCCTGATGAAGTGGTGATCAATCTCTATATGCTTGGTCCTGGCGTGACACACTGGATTGTTTACCAGTTTGAGAGCACTCTCATTGTCACCCCGGAGTAAAGTAGGTCCCTTGCACTTCTTCATGAACATCCTCTATGAGTCTCCTCAACCAAACGGCTTCCCGAGCAGCCAAGGCCGAAGCCTTATACTCCGCCTCCGTGGTTGAAACCGACACCGAGTCCTGCTTCTTGCTACACCACGAGATGCTAGCTGAACCGCAAGTGAACACATAACCTGAAGTAGACCTTCGATCATCCGAATCACCGCCATAGTCAGCATCCGTGTACCCGAGCAATGCAAACTCCGCATCCCTTCCATAGAGGAGTCCCATCTCAGAAGTCACCTTGACATACTTCAGAATTCCCTTCGCCGCCACTAGATGAGATTGCCTTGGTTCAGCCATATACCGACTTACTCGGCCAACAGCATAAGCTATATCCGGCCTTGTAATCGTCAGATAGATCAAGCTCCCAACAAGAGCCCTGAACACCAAGGGATCATTAAGCACCCTTCCCTCATCTCGTCGAAGCTTTAGCCCAGATTCCAGTGGAGTAGAGCACTTCTTCCCTTCGCCCATGCCAAACCGCTTCACAATACGATCAGCATACCCTTTCTGGCTAATGAGAATCCCGCACTCCTTCCTCTCCACTTCCAGACCAAGAAAGTGATGCAACTCTCCCAAGTCTTTCATCTCGAAGCGTATAGCAAGCTCTCCCCTGAGCCTTGCTACTTCCTCCTCCGAGTTCCCTGTGATGATCATATCATCCACATACAGCAGGACCAAGACTCTTAGCTCTCCCTTCTTCTTGACGAACAAGCTAGAATCCGAGTTAGAAGCCAGGTATCCACAGAACTGCAGGTACTCTGCAATCTTCCCATACCACGCTCGAGGAGCTTGCTTCAACCCATAGAGAGCCTTCCTGAGTTTGCAGACATAGTCCGGATGCTTCTCAGAGACGAAACCAAGCGGCTGATCCATGAAGATGTCCTTGTCAATCTCTCCGTAAAGAAAGGCATTCTTCACATCGAGTTGCCACAACCTCCATCCCTTGCTAGCAGCCAAGGCGATCACCACTCTTACAGACGTCATCTTCGCAACTGGACTGAATGTCTCCTCATAGTCTTCTCCATACTGCTGTGAGAATCCTCTAGCGACCAGGCGAGCCTTGAACCGATCAATGCTCCCATCAGCCTTCTTCTTCAACTTATACACCCACTTGCAAGTAACCGGAGTAATGCCATCAACCTTGGGCACAAGGTCCCAGGTTTCATTCTTCTTCAGAGCATCAATCTCTTCCTTCATGGCACCTTCCCACTCCTTCACTCCAGTGGCCTCGTTGAAGCTTGCAGGCTCTCGCTCATCCAGAGGACCTGCAAAGAAACAGGAGACAAAGCTCACTGCATTCCCATCACAGTACCGAGCCGGTGGCTTAACCATCCTCTTCGATCTCCGAAGACACGGCTCCTTGCTCACGGCTTCCGTTGCTTCTTCAGGCTCCACTCCTACCTGGGGCAAGCATTGAGCAGTGCTCCCCCTGCTTCCTGAGCCAGAAGGCTCAGCCTCGGAGTTCGAAGCAACAGGAGCTGCTGGAGAAACAGCAAGCTCCTCTTCCAAGCCTTCAGCAGCCTCCACCGGTGCTTCCTCAACCTTGCTACTTCCGGTAGGCTCCACCGAGCCACCTCCATATGACGTCAGCTCGTCAAAGACAACGTCTCTTGACACCACGAACTTCTTCGTCACAGGGTCCATGCACTTCCATCCCTTCTTCCGCTCATCATAGCCAACAAAGACAAGTTTCCTTGCCTTCGCATCCAGCTTTGTCCGTGAAGCATCCGGGACATGCACGTAGCAAGTTGAACCGAACACCCGAAGGTGTCCAACACTCGGCTTCTCCTTTAGCAACAGCTCAATGGGCGTCTTCATGTTGATAGGGCTGAGTGGCATCCGGTTGATAACATATGCAGCACAAGACATTCCCTCCGCCCAAAAGGACCTCGGGATATCTTTCGCATGCAGCCAGCATTTGCAGGTTTCCGTCAAATGACGGATCTTCCGCTCCGCTACCCCATTTTGTTGTGGAGTGTGAGCACATGTAAGCTCCCGTTGGATCCCGTGCTTCCTGCAGAAGTTAGAAAACTCGGAAGAGACAAACTCTCCCCCGTTATCAGTTCGAAACTTCTTAATCCGCAAGCCAAGCCGGCCTTCTACCAACTCCTTGAACTCCACGAACAAACGGAAGGCATCCGACTTCTCCTTTAAGAAGTACACCCAAGTATACCTTGAGTAGTCATCAACCAAGACAAGCATGTATTTGCTTCCACCAAGGCTGGCAGTAACAGTCGGTCCCATCAGGTCGCCATGAATACACTCCAATGGTTTCTTGCTCCTTGTTTGAGATTTATCAAACGGAAGGCGATGTGCCTTACCGTATTGACAGCCCGCACAAACATGCCCATCACCAAAGGAGGACAACATCGGCAACCCCCTCACCAGACTTCTACTCGCCATTGCCTTCAGCTTGTCCATGCCAACATGCCCCAGCCTCTCATGCCAGATAGCCGCACTATCATTGGCCCTCATCTTATCAACATAGGCACTGGTGGAAAGAACAAACAAGTTCTTCACCCTCCTCCCAACATGAGCAACATCAGCCTTTACCGCTGATACGTTGCGAAGGAACCTCACGTCTGTTGGCCCAAACAGAACGTGATACCCAGCGTCCACCGCGTTGGTCACCGAGAAGAGGTTCTTCTTCATGCCCGGCACGTGATACACACTCCTTAACGTGAGTGGCCCCTGATCACTACCCAAAGACACGACCCCCTCCTTCTCTACTGCATAAACAGTATTATCAGCAGTGATAATAGCTTCATTACCTGAGTAAGCCTGCATGGAGGTGAACTTCGACTTGTCTCCGGTGAGGTGATGACCACACCCGGAGTCGACGATCCACTCGCTGTTGAAGTCCTCAGCAGATAAGGCCCGGACACAAGTGCCCGTCATGAAAGCTCCTCCCCATTCTGCTTCTTCACTTCGTGAGCAAGCTTCCTCCTTTCCCGCAGCATGCCCAGGCTGCAGTTTGACCTTGCAGTCCCGCTTGAAGTGCCCTCGCTGATGACACCGGTAGCACTTCAGATTCTTCTTCCAGTCCTTAGGAGCGTTGCTCCTCTCCGGCGGATATGAAGTTGAAGTCTCCTTCTCAACAGCGGCCTGCACCTTCTTCTTCTTCTTCCCTTCCCATCCCTTCTTCTTGCCTGAGAAGAGAGCCTCGCTGCCTTCCTGATTCAGATTCACTCCAGCCATCTGCCTTGCTAAGCTCTCCTGCGAGGCAAGCAGATTCTCCAGCTCCAGCAGAGACGGCTGAGTAGCCCACCCTTGAACAGACGTAACAAAGGCCACATACTCCTTCCGCAAGCCGCGGAAAATGTGCCTTTTCATCTTTGCCTCAGAGATAGGCTCATCAGGATCCAGCGCCGACAGCTCAGCACACAAGCTCTTCATCTTTAAGAAGTACCTGGAGATGGAAAGGTCTCCCTGAGTTGCCCTGGCCAACTCATTCTCCAGGAACTGAAGCCGCGCCACATTCTTCCTATTGAACAACTCATCAATGGTTGTCCAAATATCAGCAGCCGACTCACATCCAATGATGTGATCAAACAGTTCCGGAGAGACAGCTCTCTTCAGAACGAACTCTGCCTTAGCATTAGTTCTTCTCCAGAGCCTCACCTGTTCAGCAGTTCCGAAAGCAGCAGTTACTTCCTGTCTGTCGTCTCCACCGACAACTTCCCACAGCTCCTCGCCCAGAAGATAACTCTTCATGCACGACTTCCACTTTTTATAGTTAGTCGGCGTTAAGAGTTCAATGCCCAGACCTCTTGCTAAGCTTCCTTCCATTGCAATCACCTGTTGGTACCCTTCAGCAGCTCCGAGCAACAACACAGGTTGATCACCACTCAATCACTGAGTAACAACACTGGCTGACCTCCGCTCACGCAACTGAACCTCCGCAACCTCAGGAACCTCCCTCTGATACCATGTTAAATTTTCTCAACGTGGTCAGCAAGATAGCCCAAACACCAAATTAATATCTTCGGAACTACCCAGTTCGCACGCTGAACCGCGGAAACCCAAGGACTAGAGGTTGCACCCAACAAAACAATGGAAGCACAAGAAGATCTTATTATGCATTCACTTCATTACAATCCGAGGCATACATAGCGAGACATGATTTCGCTAGTATTACAGCTGTAAACAGAAAGAACCAAAAACAAGCCGGGCGGACAGAACTCCAGTCCGCTGAGACCGCGAGGTCGCCGAGACCGCCGAGACCGCCCAAGCTATGCTGCAATCCGCCGAATACCACGGAGTCCGCCGAGACCGCGAGGTCGCGCGGACAGACCGTTATTCGCCTCCTGCTGAACCCGAACTGAGGAACTCCCCTACCCGCCTGAAGCCGGCGGACAGGTTATTGAAGCTGGGAAAGTTGAAACAGAACTGACAAGCCGCAGAGCGACCTCCTGCTGAGTCCGCAGAGACCGCACACTTCCAAGCACTGACCGAAGTCACAGCCAAACTCCTGGCTCCTTGAAGTTATCCGCGCGACCTGCACACAGCAAACCGTCAGCCTGAAACAATCCGTGCGGACTGAAAAACACAGACCGCAGCACCCGCCCAACCCAAATTACTGTTCACTCACGTTACTTCTGGTTTCTGTAGATGTGCCAGGGGGTCCTATTTATAGGCCAGGTGAGGAGTGTGGTCACCGCCCATGAGATAGCGACACCGCCCCAGCCCGCGCGAACACAAAACGACTGTCCGCTCAGTCCGCGAGGACTTAGCCAGTCACCAAGGGAAACCGCCAGGAGCAAGGCAACCAATGACGAACCCACTCCAGTCCGCCCAAGCTAAGCGGACAAGGCACCAGCCCGCAAAGCTCCAACTGCTTCAGGACAGCACCTTCTTCAATGGCAGTCCGCACCAACCCGAGGCAGTCCGCAAGACTCACACCTCAATCCGCCACAAGTCCACGACCAAAGGCAAACAGCAACAGTCCGCCCGGTCACAGCGGACTTGGCGGATACGGCGGACACCATGAACTTGACACCAAGTGTGACCAAGTCCAAAACCATCAAGGGCCAGTGCGAGCATGGCGGACACAAAGTCCCGTCCGCCAAACACCCTAGCACAGACCGCAACCAGTCCGCGAGCTCCTCGCACTTGTCCAATGCAGTAGCTTCCTGCCGGACTCCAATCACAGTCCGCCAACCACGATCTCCACAGCAAACACCTGCTGTGCCACCAGAACTTGACAAGGCCTCAGCCAAGCTCTAGGCTCAGTCCGCAACAGCCAGAACCGCGGACACTCCAGTCCGCAAGCTATCCGCGAACTCGAACCAACCCGCCAACAGCGCAAGCTAGCACCCGCGGCCTCTGAGCAATGCAACAGTCCGCAAGCCTCTCTATCCGCAGATACCAGGCCGCACCAAACCGCGGACACCATGCAACAACCCGCTCAGAACACAGCCGGCTTCCACCAGACTTTTCACCAGGCCGCAACCTCAGTCCGCCCAGTCCGCCCAGTCCGCCAAAGCTGTCCGCACAGGCCGCGCGGCCTGTCCCGTCACCCACTTCCACTTCACAAATTTCAACAGTGGAATCATCTAGGCCTCGTCCTTCAACAATTAACCTCAAAGGACTGCCACCAAATTACCCGCACAAAGATAACGGAGCCAAACGTAAAAAACCATATAAGAAGAACTCAAAAAAACAACAAGGCAATCCATCAAAAGGAAGACAAAAAGCATAAAGCTGCTACAACAAAATAATGACACAGTCCAATCACAAATACACATCAAACATAATGCAAGTACAACTGAAGCAAAATTCAACGAAGAGAAAGTCTACTACTTCTCAACAAACTCGATGCACTCATCCTCTGAAAGGTCATCAAAGCTAAGATCAGAGACGTCGCACTCATGCTTGCTAGAGATCATCCGAAGAATCTTCGCCATCTAGCAACGGAACACCACCTCCTGGATATCGCAAAGATCGGGCTCCACCTCTCTCGTCCAAAGTTCTTCATGAATCTCCTTAGACAACAAACAACGGTCCTGTTTAAATGCGATCAAGTTCTTGTACTCTGTCACCCCCGTAGCCTTCGGCTCAAAAAGTCGCTCCTCTGAAGAAAGATGTCCTACCTTGGACTCTAAGCAGGCAACATCCCCCAGTGCACTCTCTGCCAAAAGCTTCTTGGCATGAACTCCTCCTGAAGCCGTGTCGTCTCAGCCTTCAAATCTGACTCAACTTGCCGAAAGCAAGATAAGTCACGCTCGCACTTCCCCCTCAAATCGAAAAGGGAGCTCTCTGCACTTTGAAGCTTCTCCTGGAGGGAGAGGTATGCGTCCTTCAAGCCAACATAACAATCGTTCCAAGTAAGAGCAACCTGAGCTTGCACACCAATCTGCAAGAGAAAGCAAAACACAGTGAGATAAGAGCAACAATCATAAACCAAAGAAAAAAGGTGAACTCACCGCGTTATTCGTCGCTGCTAAGGATGAAGAAGCGCGCTTCCCTTTCACTTGGGACAAAAATATTATGAAGTTTGGAGACTGAATTCTTAAAATAAAAAAGTTTAGGGATTGAATTCTTAAAGACATAAGAGTTTAGGAACCGAAATCTCAATTTTCTCAGATTTTTTTTACAATTAGATGAAATTGACAAAATTCAAATATTATTCACTTCACGGTATCTTATACTTCTCATATGTAAAAACAACAATTAGAGGGCCAACTTTGGGGGAAAATTTTTGGTGCGTTCAGCTTTCACTCTTCTATGTTTGTCAAGGTAATTTTTATACACTAAATCATTTTTTTTTATTTATAAGAAAATAATTTTACAAAATATTAGTATTCGTACTTTTGCATTTTAAGTATCATAATACTCATATTTCGATTATAACTGGAAAAATACGGCCGTAAAATCATGCATTATGATCATAAAATGACATTATGATCGTAAAATGACATTAAGATCGTAATTTTATTTTCCGATCGTCATGCCATTTTATGACTGCAATACAAGATTTAACAGCTATTGCGGGTCACCCGGTTTTTCCACGGTCCGGAGAATCGGACCGCCTTAACTCGAAATTGGACCGGACGCGCAAACAATCAAAGAAAGACAGTAGCAAATGACAAACATGTTATTTTTGACGTGGAAAACTCAAAAATGGTGAAAAATCACGTAGCCGGATCTGTGCTGGACCAAAATCCACTATATTGTTGGGTTTACAAGTGTTTGAGATGATTTCTCAGAGGGTGACATGTCATCTCTCCATTATAAGCATAAAGTATGAAAATGACGAAAAAGAAACTAAGTTTTCGAAGCCTCGATGGAAGCGCTCTGGTTAGGAAAATTGCTATGTCCACAAAATCTCGATGGAAACGTTCCGGCTGGAAAAAATCTCTGAGTCCACGGAGGCTCGATGAAAGCGATCCTGTTGAAGCGGGATTCGCCCATGTGGAGGTGACGAAGTTACTTTGTTCGTTCGCGCCTTGAGAGAACCGGGGTTCGTCCAAGCGAAGGTGGCGAAGGACCTTTGTTCGCTCGCGACTCGGGAGAACCGGTGTAACGCCCCGGTTTTTTTATGGCCAATGTGTCGGTTTGTTTGGCGTTACGTTGGCATAATTTTGGCCTTTGCTGTTGTTAGAGCGTAATCTTCGCTCTTTAGGCCTTTAGTGGCTTGTTTGATAGCCTGTTTGCAAGATTCCATAGTGATAACATATGGATATGAAGCTATGCTATATTGGTTGCTGGTTTCCTCCTTAGGTGTAAATTTATGGCTGCAGTTTATTGTAGCAGGGAAGAGGTGTAAGAGTTCCAAACCTGGAACTATGCAAATTTGGGTGACAGCCTGGGACACGGGCGTGTCTCAGGGCGTGTCGGGGTACACGGCCTGTGACACTGACGTGTCACAGGGTGTGTCCCTCATGGTCGACGAATTTCGATCGACGAAGTTCACTCGACGAATGTCGAGTGTCGAGAGGAGGGGTACACGGCCTGTGACACGGGCGTGTCACAGGCCGTGTCCCGCTGGTTGACGAACATCGCTCGACGATGTCCGCTCGACGTTGGTCGAGTAAGGGTGACACAGCTTGGGACACGGGCGTGTCCCAAGGCCGTGTCCTGCTCGGGTTGTTTGGCTTGGTGCTGTGTGCTGTGTCACGACCAGTGACACGGCCGTGTAGGTAGGCGTGTCCAGTGACACGGCCTGTGACACGCCCGTGTCATAGGCCGTGTACTGTTTGGATGTGAGGTGGTTGCCTACCGCTTAAGTGACACGGCCTGTGACACGGGCGTGTCAGGGCCGAAATGTGAAATTTCAGCAAATTTTGTTGCTGTTCAATTTCTTTATTGTTTTAATCCAAGGGACCAAACTTCTTCCCTGGGAATAAGGCCGAGATTAAGTCTTTCTCCTTCCATGTTGTTTGCATTCTTCTTCTTCTTCTTATCATTCCCCATTTCCAAAGAGGGTGAGTACAAGAGAAAGAAAGGAAGAGGGACCAGCTGCTCTGGATTTGCCCCTTAGGTAACGTTTCTTTGCTCTTGGATTATTGGAGAAACGAGGGGTTGTCAAATTTCTGAGTTTTTCTTCTCCTATGTTGTTCACCTCAGGTTTGTGCTAAAACTGTGATAGCAGTTGTTGTGCTTGAATATTAAGGCAAGTGGTGTTTTTGCCCTTGCCAAGTTTTCCTTTACTTTCATCTCTTATGGTGATTGTGTAGTTGAGGTTAGGGTTATTCATTTTGTGTCCAAATCATGGCTGAAGGTAGACATGTGAACATAGGAAATTAGATTATATTGCGTACTCGCTTAGGATGAACTTTCAGATTTGTGGTTACGTTGGTAGTTCGGATTGTTGGTGTGTTTCGGCGTGTTTTGACGGTCGAATCGTGAAGTATGGCATGTAGTTTATTTGATGGCTCTATAAGGGGTGGTTTGGTGTAGAGCCTAGTGGGCACCTTTTGGCCCCGGATAATGGGCTGGTTGTTTTATGGTGTAGAGAGCACCTTTTGGCCCCGATATGGGCTATTTTTTTGTTGGTATGTTCCACCTTAGGGGCTGCCACCGTTGAACCCTTGATTAATGACTTTACCACTACTAATAAGTCACGAATTACGACTGTTCATTTCTTTGGTATGTTGGCAGATGTTTGCCTTATTGCTCCTGCAGGTTTTAGCAGGAAATGTTGATATCTCTAGCACTTGGTGCATCTGATCCTGCCTTGGGAAGTGTATTACTTTTGATGAAATGCTCCATTCTTTTATTTATTATGCATGAGATAATGCTCCATTTATGTTTCTTATATACTTGTTGATGTATTCTTTCTTTGGAATGCCTCAGGTCCAGGTGATAGTCGATTGAGCGGCTAGTGTTCTTTTGGTGGAGCTTGCTTGTGGCCGCTGAGGTTGCTGTTCCTCGTTTTGGCGAGGTAGTTTTTCTTCTTTCTGTACAGACATACACACTCACCAGTTAGTTTGTGTCAGGTTGTTGACGCCCACTGATGGGTTACTTTTAGTGATGTACTATGAACTGAATACTGCTAATTTTGCCTTTTTGGCAGTTGTTTACTTGCTTCTGGGAATATTTTATGCTAGGTTTCACGTTAGATATGTTAAACCCTAAAAGTAATAGTATATGTATCTCATGCATGTCATGATTTTAAACCCTAAGGTGCTATTTCTCGAGTACGTAAAAAAAAGCTATTTTCCATATATTATGAGTCACCTAGAGTCCTGCATTCCATGAGAGGTCCTTTGGGGGCGATTCCACTCATGTAGGATGTCACCTTACCATAACTATGTATTTCCGCTGCGTATAAAACTATAGTTTTCCATGTGGACTAGCTGATCCACGGTGCCGAGGGATACGACCATCAAAATGTAACTGGTTTTCTTGCATATGAACTTATGATTTATTCAAGGAACTCGAGTTTGGGTTTTTCTTGAGTGCGTGCAGTTATCCCCTGCACGGCGTAACATCACGACACATATTTTCTCGTGCTCTGATATTATTTACATGTGTGAGGAAATGCGGGTTGTGACAGTTGGTATCAGAGCGAGGCTTGGTTGACATTGGGTCGGGCAGTGGCATATCATACACACACCGAGGTGTCATCAGTTCGTCTTGGCGGAAGCATGAGCATTACACGCATAAGCATACAAGAAGTATACGGGGCATATTATGTAGTATGGGATGCATAATATGTGTCTGTATATGGATCCACCGTAGGGGCAACATGTGAGAGTTATGTAGTATGGGATGCATAACCTCACCACATGAATGCGACTAACACGTTCCTTTTTCGTTGCATGAGAATGCCATGTAGTATGAGATGCATAACATTTTCATGCATACGCCGCCCATGACATTCATTAAGGCCTTTTTAGAATGCATAGCACAACATGCATAGCATAACATTGCATAAGCACAACGTGCCAAGCTAAAAATTGACATGATGACGCCTATACACACATGATTTTGAGTCAAAAGGAATATAACTTCATGCATGCATGGTCTACACACATGAATTAGTGTGAGGAGGGACTCATCGTAGATTAGGCATAACATCATCATTGAAAACCCCCAGAGCAAGTTAGTAGTTGAAATTCCTATGTGTATGTGTGTTTGTGCAGGGTCGTTTTGTACTAGCAATTGGGCTAGTTCTTGATTCGTACTGATTGGATTATAGGATGTCGAAGCGTCCTGTGACGAGGCAGACTCACCAATCTGAGGGCGAGTCTTCGGGTGCCCAAAACAGTGCAAGTATGGAAAGTTTGCGACAGAGTAATAAGGCCTTGGTAAGGCAAATGGTGGATGTGCAGTCCCAGATTCAGTCTATGTTTTCCATGGTGTCTGGGCTTGCTCCGAGGGTGCAGGACCCTGCTGTGGGTCCAGCTGTTCCTACCCCTCCTGCTCCGTTGGTGCCTCCCGTAGTGGTTCCACCCGAGATGACATTTATTTCTCAGTTTCAGCGACTTGGACCACCTACTTATGATAGTAAAGCGGACTTCATGGTGTTGGATGATTGGTTGATAGCAATGGAGGAAATGTTTTCCTACTCTGGCATCACTGATGATCAGAGAGTGATGATCGCTGCATATCAGCTAAAGGGGTTAGCAAAGAGTTGGTGGTTGCGAGAAAAAGAGAGCTTGATGGAAGCATGGTCTTGGGCGTCGTTTAATGGGATGCTCCTAAGGAAGTTTCTACCCTCGGTCGAGCGGGACCGTTTGATGAATGAGTTCTTACATTTGAAGCAAAGGCAGCTCACAGTTAGTGAGTATGAGATTGAGTTCAGTAAACTGAGTCAGTTTGCCCCCGACATGGTAACTTCTGAGATGGATCGAGTTAAGCGTTTTCTTGGTGGCCTACGAAATGAGGTGCAGCAGTTAGCAAATGCATATGGAGCAACAAGCTATGCTGCCTTAGTGGAAGCTGCTTTGAAAGTTGAGGTAATCGAAAATGCTATGCAAAAAGGACAATGGATGAGGAAAGATAAGATAAATCTAATCGAAGGGAAGAGCCCTCAGGTGCCTGATGTTGCTTCAAGGAAGAAGAGCAAAGAAGTTTGTAGCTTCTGTGGTCGGTCAGGCCACCCCTACGAGAGATGTTTCAAAAGGTTATGTGTTCAAAAGAAGGAGCAGGTTCATGCGATTCAGGGTGCTCCTCATAGGGACTTGGAGTGTACGTTCTGTATGAGAAAGGGGAATGATGTTGCCCATTGTTGGTCAAAGAAAGTGTGTTATCATTGTGGACAAAAGTGGCCCATTAAGACTCAGTGCCCGCAAGTGCAACCTGTGTTGCAGCCGGTGCCACTCCAGGCATTGCCACCTCCTCAACAATTGGATAAAGGCAAATGAAAGCTTAACGTGATTTATTCTGAGGACGCTCAGACTTCTACTCAGGTTGTATCAGGTTAGACTACTCCCTAGTTCTCCTGTTTTGTTCGTCATTATTGTATTTCAATTGTTTTCGTCGATATGTGATTAGTGTGCACTTTTTTAGGAAAGTTTAAGGTAAAGAACCGCTGGGCGCATGTTCTTTTTGACTCTGGCGCTACCCACTCGTTTGTGGCTAGAGCCTTTGTGGATCGCTATCGTTTGGAACCAGATCGAGTGGGGGATGCTTTTTGCATCAAGTTTCCTTCTGGTGAATCTGTGATTTCCGATTGGGGCATTTTGGATTGTCCGATTGTGTTGGGGGATTTCCTAGCAACGACAGATTTGAAGGTGATTGACCTGGAATATTTTGATATTATCTTAGGCATGGACTGGTTGTCAAAGTATGATGCTGTGATCCAGTGCAAGGGTAAGCGCTTGGACTTCCGAAAGGACAACAGTCAGCCTGGGAGTGTTTATAGTGATTTGCGCTAGGATTCTCCAGCTATTTATGCGGTATGTTCTCGGACGTTGCTAGGTTCCGGCTGTTTCTCTTGTTTAGTCTCAGTTTTCGAGACCGTTGGTAGTTTGCCGCGTTTAGCAGAGATTCCTGTTGTGCGCGAGTTTTCAGACGTTTTTCCTGATGATCTCCCTGGTCTTCCGCCTGACAGAGATGTTGAATTTGTGATAGAGTTGGAGCCTAGTACGCATCCTATTGCAAAGGCGCCGCACCAGATGGCCCCGCGAGAGCTGGTAGAGTTGCGTATCCAACTGGATGAGTTGTTAAGAAAGGGTTTTATCAGACCAAGCTCGTCGCCTTGGGGTGCACCTGTTCTATTCATTAAAAAGAAAGATGGGTCGATGCGGCTTTGTATTGATTACCGAGAACTAAATAAAGTCACTATTAAGAACAAGTACCCCCTTCCAAGGATTGACGATTTGTTTGATCAACTGCGCGGTAGCTCAGTATTCTCTAAGATTGATCTTCATTCTAGTTATCATCAGCTTAAGGTCCGTGAGTCAGATATTCCACGGACTACTTTTCGATCAAGGCATGGGCATTTTGAATTCTTAGTAATGTCGTTTGGTTTAACCAACGCGCCTTCAGCCTTTATGGACATGATGAACCGAGTGTTCAAAGACTTTTTGGATAAGTTTGTAGTTGTGTTTATAGACGATGTTCTTGTCTATTCCCGCAATGCTGAGGAGCATGATCAGCATCTGCGTTTGGTTTTGTCTGCTTTGAGGGACCATAGATTTTTCGCCAAATTGAGTAAGTGCGATTTTTGGTTACCTCAGGTTTCGTTTTTAGGCCATGTGATCAACAGGCATGGCATTTCAGTTGATCCAGAGAAGATAGCTGCAGTGATGGAGTGGCGAAGACCGGATACTCCCAAGGCGATTAGGAGCTTCTTGGGGTTGGCTGGCTATTACAGAAGATTTGTAGAAGGTTTCTCTACTTTGGCTGCACCTTTGAATCGATTAACTCAAAAGAATGTGGCTTTTGCTTGGAATGATAAGTGTGAGGAAGCATTCCTTGAACTCAAGAATAGATTGTGTACCGCTCCTGTTTTGACTCTACCGACGTAGGGCTTATGTTATGATGTTTTTGTGGATGCATCGCATGGTGGACTTG
Organism: Platanthera guangdongensis; assembly: GCA_039583875.1. Taxonomy (NCBI): domain Eukaryota; kingdom Viridiplantae; phylum Streptophyta; class Magnoliopsida; order Asparagales; family Orchidaceae; genus Platanthera; species Platanthera guangdongensis. The sequence goes on from CM077147.1 coordinate 47,896,248, forward strand.
GCTGCCTGTTGATGCAAGACAGAAAAGTGATTGCGTATGGGTCTCGGCAATTGAAGACTCATGAGAAGAACTATCCTACACATGATTTGGAGTTTGCAGCTGTTATATTTGCGTTGAAATTGTGGAGACATCTACTTTATGGTGTGCAGTGCAAAAGTTTTTCTGATCATAAGAGTTTAAAGTATGTATTCACCTAAAAGGAATTGAATCTGCGCCAGCGGCGATGGTTGGAGTATGTTGCCGACTACGATGTGGAAATCCAGTACCATCCGGGCAAGGCTAATGTGGTGGCTGATGCCCTAAGTCGGAAGATGGGAAAAAATTTTAATCTCTCCGCCGATCGATTAGTGGAAGAATTCCTGTTGATGGATATTTCTATAGGGTGCTGCGATTTGCAGAGTAGTTTGGTGGCAGCAGAACCTTCTTGGATTGAGTTGACGCGGCTGCATCAGAAAGATGATCCAGATTTGCTGCACTTATATAAGAGAACGGAGAAAGGAGAGTTACTTGATTTCTCGATTGATGCTGCGGGTACGTTGAAGTACCGCGATAGATTTTGTATCCCTGCTATTATGGACATCCGAGATATGTTATGCCGAGAAGCTCATGATTCGAGCGTTGCTTACCATCCAGGGTCTACGAAGATGTATCATGACTTGAAGCAAATTGCCTGGTGGGATGGGATGAAGAGAGACATAGCAAAATTTGTGTCAGAATGTTATACATGCAAGTGTGTGAAGGCCGATCATGGCAGGCCTGGTGACAAGTTGACACCGTTGGAAATTCCAACCTGGAAATGGGAAAGTATTTCGATGGATTTCATAACAGGTCTACCGAGATATCCTGGAGGGTATGATTCAGTGTGGGTGATTGTGGATTGATTAACGAAGTGTGCTCACTTCGTACCTTATAAGATTAATTAGCTGATGAAGAAGATAGCTGAATTGTATGTGAATGAGATTCTCCGCTTGCATGGTGTTCCCCGCAACATCATTTCCGACCGAGACTCTCGATTTACATCTCGCTTCTGGAAGAGTTTACAAGAGGGTTTGGGTACGGATTTGAGATATTCTACCGTATACCACCCGCACACGAATGGTCAAACAGAGCGAGTAAATCAGATAGTAGAGGATATGATTCGATGTTATATCTTAGACCATGGAGGAGCATGGGATGAACGTTTGCGGCTTATGGAATTTGCGTATAATAACTGCTATCAAGAAAGTATGCAAATGTCTCCGTTTGAGGCCCTATATGGGCGACGTTGCAGAACTCCTCTCTTTTGGGTTAGGTTGGTGAGACATCCTTATCGGGTCCAAATGCATTAGAAGAAATGGAAGTTGCGGTAAAGCGTATTCGAGAAAAGCTTCGGATAGCACAAGAACGTTATGAGAAGAATGCCAATCGGCGGAGATCAGATTTGGAGTTTGTTGTGGGGGACTTGGTATTCCTTAAAGTTTCCCCGATGGTTGGCATAAAGAGATTTGGGAAAGATCGGAAATTGGACCCAAGGTTTGTGGGACCGTTCAAGATTGTTGAGCGGGTTAGTGTATCAGCTTATAAGTTGGAATTGCCTGCATATTTTCCCGGTGTTCACGATGTTTTTCATGTAAGGCAACTCCACAAGTGTGTGCGAAACGACAGGCAGGTGTTAAAATTTGTGCCTCAATTAGAACCAAATCTTTCTTATGTGGAGGTGCCTGTCCGCATTTTGGATTCGCAAGATCGTGTGTTGCGAAGAAAGAAGATTCCTATGGTGAAGGTGTTATGGAGGAGTCAAGACGTGTAAAGCGCGACTTGGGAATTAGAGTCGGCTATGAGGGAGGCTCACCCTCATTTGTTTCCTTAAGCTTGTCTGGTATGATTTCTTCCATTTACCTCTTTAATTGTTATGTCCTTGTTGTGTAAAGTTTCGAGACGAAACTTTATTTTATGGGGAGTGACTGTAACACCCAGGTTTTTTTTATGGCCAATGTGTCAGTTTGTTTGGCGTTACGTTGGCATAATTTTGGCCTTTGCTATTGTTAGAGCGTAATCTTCGCTCTTTAGGCCTTTAGTGGCTTGTTTGATATCCTGTTTGCAAGATTCCATAGTTATAACATATGGATATGAAGCTATGCTATATTGGTTGCTGGTTTCCTCCCTAGGTGTAAATTTATGGCTGCAGTTTATTGTAGCAGGAAAGAGGTGTAAGAGTTCAAAACCTGGAACTATGCAAATTTGGGTGACACGGCCTGAGACACGGGCATGTCCCAGGGTGTGTAAGGGTACACGACCTGTGATACGGGCGTGTCATCGGGCGTGTCCTGCGTGGTCGACGAATTTCGGCCGACGAAGTTCACTCGACAAATGTCGAGTGTCAAGAGGAGGGGTACACGACCTGTGACACAGGCGTGTCACAGGGCGTGTCCCGCTGGTCGACGAACTTCGCTCGACGAAGTCCGCTCGACATTGGTCGAGTAGGGGTGACACGGCTTGGGACACGGGCATGTCCCAAGGCCGTATCCTGCTCGGGTTGTTTGGCTAGGTGTTGTGTGCTATGTCACGACCAGTGACACGACCATGTAGGTAGGCGTGTCCAGTGACACGGCCTGTGACACACCCATGTCACAGGCCGTGTACTATTTGGATGTGAGTCAGTTGCCTACCGCTTAAGTGATACGGCCTGTGACACGGGCGTGTCACAGGGCGTGTCAGGGCCGAAATGTGAAATTTCAGCAAATTTTGCTGCCGTTCAATTTCTTTATTGTTTTAATCCAAGGGACCAAACTTCTTCCCTGGGAATAAGGCCGAGATTAAGTCTTTCTCCTTCCATGTTGTTTGCATTCTTCTTCTTCTTCTTATCATTCCACATTTCCAAAGAGGGTGAGTACAAGAGAAAGAAAGGAAGAGGGACCAGCTGCTCTGGATTTGCCCCTTAGGTAACGTTTCTTTGCTCTTGGATTATTGGAGAAACGAGGGGTTGTCAATTTTTTGAGTTTTTCTTCTCCTATGTTGTTCACCTCAGGTTTGTGCTAAAACTGTGATAGCGGTTGTTGTGCTTGAAGGTTAAGGCAAGTGGTGTTTTTGCCCTTGCCAAGTTTTCCTTTACTTTCATCTCTTATGGCGATTGTGTAGTTGAGGTTAGGGTTATTCATTTTGTGTCCAAATCATGGCTGAAGGTAGACATGTGAACATAGGAAATTAGATTACATTGCGTACTCGCTTAGGATGAACTTTCAGATTTGTGGTTATGTCGGTAGTTCGGATTGTTGGTGTGTTTCGACATGTTTTTACGGTCGAATCGTGAAGTATGGCACGTGGTTTGTCTGATGGCTCTGTAAGCGGTGGTGTGGTGTAGAGCCTGGTGGGCACCTTTTGGCCCCGGATAATGGGCTGGTTGTTTTATGGTGTAGAGAGCACCTTTTGGCCCCGATATGGGTTATCTTTTTGTTGGTATGTTCCACCTTAGGGGCTTCCACCGTTGAACCCTTGAGTAATGACTTTACCACTGCTAATAAGTCACAAATTACGAGTGTTCATTTCTTTGGTATGTTGGCAGATGTTTGCCTTATTGCTCCTACAGGTTTTAGCAGGAAATGTTGATATCTCTAGCACTTGGTGCATCTGATCCTGCCTTGGGCAGTGTATTAGTTTTGATGAAATGCTCCATTATTTTATTGATTATGCATGAGATAATGATCCATTTTTGTTTCTTATATACTTGCTAAGGTATTCTTTCTTTGGAATGCCTCAGGTCCAGGTGATAGCCGATTGAGTGGCTAGTGTTCTTTTGGTGGAGCTTTCTTGTGGCCGCTGAGGTTGCTGTTCCTCGTTTTGGCGAGGTAGTTTTTCTTCTTTCTGTACAAACATACACACTCACTAGTGGGTTTGTGTCAGGTTGTTGATGCCCACTGATGGGTTACTTTTAGTGATGTACTATGAACTGAATACTGCTAATTTTGCCTTTTTGGCGGTTGTTTACTTGCTTCTGGGATTGTTTTATACTAGGTTGCACGTTAGATATGTTAAACCATAAAAGTAATAGTATATGTATGTCATGCATGTCATGATTTTAAACCCTAACGTGATATTTCTCGAGTACGTAAAAAAAGCTATTTTCCATATATTATGAGTCACCTAGAGTCCTGCATTCAATGAGAGGTCCTTTGGGGGCGATTCCACTCATGTAGGATGTCACCTTACCTTAACTATGTATTTCTGCTGAGTATAAAACTATAGTTTTTCATGTGGACTAGCTGATCCACGGTGCCGAGGGATACGACCATCAAAATGTAACTGGTTTTATTGCATATGAACTTATGATTTATTCAAGGAACTCGAGTTTGGGTTTTGCCTGAGCGCGTGTAGTTATCCCCTGCACGGCGTGACATCACGACACATATTTTCTCGTGCTCTGATATTATTTACATGTGTGAGGAAATGCGGGTTGTGACAACCGGGGTTCGTCCAGGCGGAGGTGGCGAAGGACCTTTGTTTGTTCGCGACTTAGGAGAACCGGAGTTCTTCCAGGCGGAGGTGGCGAAGGACCTCTGTTCGTTCGCGACTCGGGAGAACCAGGATTCTTCCAGGCGGAGGTGGCGAAGGACCTTTGTTCATTCGCGGCTCAGGAGAGCTTGGGTTCTTCCAGGCAGAGGTGTCGATGGACCTTTGTTCATTCCCACCTCCGAAGGACCGGGGTCCGTTCGAGTGGAGGTGGCAAAGAACATTGTTTGTTCGTGCCTCGGGAGAACCAGGGTTTGTCGCAGCGGAGCTGGAGAAGGACCTTTGTTCATTTGCGGCTCAGGAGGACTGGGGTCTGTCCGGGTGGATGTGATGAGGAATCTTTTTTCGTTCGCGCTTCAGGAGAACCGTTGTTTGTCCAACCGGAGGTGGTGAATAACCTTTGTTCATTTGCGACTCAGGAGAACCGGGGTCCGTCCAGGATGAAGTGGAGAAAAACCTTTGTTCGTTCGCGGCTCAGGAGAATCAGGGTTCGTCTGGTGGAATTGGCAAAAAACCTTTTGTAAATGTTTCCTTTAGGATTGAAAATGACCTAGAGGGGGGTGAATAGGTCCAATTTAAATATGTCTCCTCTTTTCTTTAATCAGAATACTACTTTATATAAAGTGATTTACTCAATCAGATAATTAACATAAACTAAACAACAATTAACAGAATTAACACAGCACAACATATCAGCACACACAGCACAATGCACACATATTTATAGTGGTTCCCCAATTTATGGGTAGATCCACTTTCCCCCTTCACCTATCTAGCAATGAACTAGATTCAGCCAAACTTCTCCTCTTTCCTTTACTCAGATCTTTAGATCTTACAGCTCAGAGCCCACCCGGCTACTACAACTCAGACTTCACAAGTCTTACCACTCAGATCATCAAGATCCTACACCTCAAGTTCTTCCCAAGAACTCTACCTCAGAATGAATCCTCACTCCTACTTCTCAGGCAACTAATGCCCTACAACTAGAGAATTTTCAACTTCTCCTACCTCAGGCAATCCTAGTCCTACCTCAGCCTTTATAACACAGGTTTACAACAACAAAAGAATAAATCTCCTCCACTCAAATCTACAGACAGATCTTACAAATTGAATATAACAGTGAAAAGAATCAGAAAATATCACCTAGTATGAGAGTTGAGTAACTACATCTTGATCTGATCTTGATGATTGTGCTTCCTTTTATTCTGACAAGATAGATCTGATCAAACCCTTCCTAGCTTTTCAAAGCTTCTTAAAGTAGAAATTATGGTTGATATAGGCTAGCGAGATGTTGCAGATGATTCTTGATCAATACTCTCTCCACCTTATAAATTATAGCTGAACCTTCGAGGTTGTACTGCTTCTTCTTTATTTTTGGTTCTTCTTTTTTTGTCTATCTCACTTTTTCTTCTGAAGACTGCATCCATTTAAATAGGCTCCGACAGGAGTAACTGGCCGATCCGGTTTATAACTGACAGTTCTGACAGCTGTCCATACCTCCGTCTTGATATCTATACTTAGAAAATAAGTCCACTGAAGTGTTGAGAATTGGCTGTGAAATGTGTTGACACAAGTCCTGGGTGTCAACACAACTCCTGTAGTGGTGTCGACACACTTCTGAATGTGTCGACAAAGCTCTTCCACATGTCTCGACACAACTTCTGTGGAATGTGTCGACACAAGTCCTGTGTATCGACACAGTTGTCTTCAGTCTCATTACAGCTTGGTTATAGTGTGTCGACACTAGTCCTGAGTGTCGACACAGTTGTCTTTAGTCTCAACACAACTTGAATACAGTGTGTCGACACTAGTACTGAGTGTCGACACAGTTGTCTTCAGTCTTGATACAATGTGTATAGAGTATGTCGACACTAGTCCTAAGTGTCGACACAGTTGTCTTTAGTCTCGACACAGTATGTCGATACAGTTGTCCTTAGTGTCGACATAACTTTTCTTTGTCTCGACACAATGTGTCGACACAGTTGTCCTTAGTGTCGACACAGCTTTTCTTTGTCTCGATATAAATTGTTTAGCGTGTGTCGACACTAGTCCTGAGTGTCGACACTTTGTACTTAGCTTTATTTACCTGCACATATAAACTTAGCATCCATCAAATACAACAATGTGTATATCATTAAGCTGAGAAGACTTCTTCAAATCAAATACATTGAGACCAATGTACTCAACAATCTCCCCCTATTTGGAGAAGGCATAACACCAATTCAATGATATACAACAAGATACCACCAACATAAAGATAAAGACATTTAAACAATAGTGCAGATTAGTAAGTGAATTATTATAGATAAACACACATACTTAATAATAATGCTGAGCAGAAAATAAGACAAACAATTTCAGTCTTTATTAATCAACACATGAAATATATAATAAGCCTTGATTTCCATTAATTGTTTATCACAGAATTTACTGATACAAATTTTATTTACAAATAGTTACAGATGAAAATATTCATAAGAAATATAAAACTTAGAAAGTCCTAAGGCAGCTCAGGTTCCTTAATAATTATGCCTTTGCCTGATTGTATCTTGGCTTTCATTTCAGGCTCCTTGTCCTCAACAACTGTCTTACTTGGGCTTCCTTAGCTTTAGCTTTTGCTATTGCTTCTTCCTTCGGCCTTTGCCTCTCAAAATAATGATATGGCTTTGGGAAATACTTGCTGGGCACTATAGATTTAGTAGGAAGCCTTCCTCTCTTCAAATGTTGCCTGAATTTCTGAATCATATCTTGTTATTTCAAGTGTTTAGCTCATTCATGTTCAGAATACCATTTCCCTCTGTCAGTAATATTAGCATTCACAGCTAATCAGTGTCGACACACAGTCACGTGTCTCGACAAACCTTTTCTACTAGTGTCGACACACGCTGTGGTGTCTCGACACACCTATACTAATAGTGTCGACACACACCCTGGTGCCTCGACACAGTTCTTTGACTTAGACAAATTTTGTGTTCTGACTTATATCTCCTGACTAACTAAAGTAAAATTTTTAAAATATTTGTATTCCTAGTTAATCATCCTTTTGAGTGTAATTATTTATTCAATATTCAACATGTCTAGTTCAAATTTAAAATAATTGAACTTACTTTCATCTAGAGGGTTTGTAAAATTATCAGCAACTTGTCTTTCAGTTAGAATATGTTATAAGCTAATATTTTCTTTTTCTACATTCTCTCTGAGAAAGTAATATCTAATTTCTGTATGTTTAGTTCTACTATGAGAAACAAGATTATTAACAATAGAAATTGTACTAATAGAATCACAGAACATAATAGATTTACTTAGCGGAATAATATAGTCCAGTAGTTGATGTTGAATCCACAATAGCTGTGCACAACAACTTCCAGCAGATATGTACTCTGATTCTGCTGTAGAGATAGCACCACTTGTTTGCTTCTTGCTACTCCAACTAATAAGTCTTTTCCTTAGAAACTGGCAAGTTCCAAAAGTGCTTTTTCTGTCTTCTTTACACCCTACAAAATCTGCATCTGTGTATCCAGTAAGTTCAAAATCATTATCCCTAGGATACCAAAGCCCAAGATTGGGTGTGCCCTTAAGATATCTCAGTATTCTCTTAAAAGGCATTATAATGAGACTCTTTGTGGGCATGCTTGGTACCTAGCATAGACACATGTTGAGAACATAATATCTGGCCTACTAGCAGTTAAATACAGGAGTGATCAAATGATGCCTCTATACAAGGTTTCATCAACTGGTTTTCCAGATTCATCCTTGTGTAGTGACACTGTAGAACTTATTTGAGTTGTCATGGTAGAAGAATTCTCCATACCATATCTCATAATCAACTCCTTAGTGAACTTATATTGAGAGATGGATATTCCATCCTCCGATTGTCTAACTTGGAATCCCATGAAGAACTTTAGCTCACCCATGCTGCACATCTCAAACTTACCTTGCATAAGACTTGCAAATTTGCTACACAACATCTCATTGGTAGACCCAAAAATTATGTCATCTACATAAATCTGGACTAAGATCCTTGACCCTTTGATGTTCCTAAGGAGTAGTGTCTTGTCTATCTTTCCTCTAGAGAACTTGTTATCTATAAGAAAGGTAGAGAGGGTCTCATACCAGGCTCTAGGTTCCTGTTTTAACCCATATAAAGCCTTGTGTAATCTAAAAACATAGTTTTTGTGTTTAGGGTCAACAAAACCTGGTGGCTGCTCTACATAGACTTCTTCCTTCAGTGTACCATTTAGGAATGCTGACTTTACATCCATTTGGTAGACCTTGTATCCTTTGTATGCTGCATGGGCTAAAAACAATCTAATATCTTCTATCCTAGCTACTGGTGCAAAGGTTTGGTCGTAATCTAATCCTTCCTCTTGTCTATATCTTTTATCCACTAATCTAGCTTTATTCTTGACTATAACCCCATACTCATCTAATTTATTTCTATAGATCCACTTAGTGTCTATGATGTTGTGATCACTAGGTCTAGGAACAATACACTAGACTTTGCATCTCTCAAATTGATTTAATTCTTCTTGCATAGCTAAAATCTAGTTGGGATCTGAATTGGCATCTTCAAACTTTTTTAGGTTCTACCTGAGAGAGAAAAATAAAGTATAGAACCTCATTGTGATGTCTACTTCTAGTAGTCACACCCAATCTGGCATCACCTATTATTTGATCTATAGGATGATCTCTAACATGTCTAACAGCTACAGGAAGGTGTCTATTATCATCTAGTGCTGCAGGAGGATCAAGGTGATTCTCTTCCTCCCCATGAGCTGATGTAGTATCTTCTATAAGAACTTCTATATTTTCCCTAATGTCTAACTCTATGTTAGGTGAGTCGCTTATATTTAGTTTTTTCATTCTAAACTTTACAACACCTATACTAGAACTGTTAGAGATATTATTACATAAAACAGATGATTCATCAAAAACTACATTAATAGATTCTTTTACAACTTGATGTTTCAAGTTGTAGATTCTGTATGCTTTGCTATGAAGATTATAACCTACAAAGATTCCTTCATAGGATTTATCTGAGAACTTAGTTAGATAAGTTTTCCCATTGTCCAAGACATAACACTTACTTACAAAAATTCTGAAGTAGGACAGATTTGGTTTTCTGCCTTTCATTAGTTCATAGGGAGTCCTGTTGTGATACTTGTTGATTAAAGCTCTCTTTTGAACATAGCATGTTGTGTTAACAGCCTCAGCCCAAAAATATTTTGGGAGAGATGTATCACTCAGCATTGTTCTAGCTGGCTCAATAAGAGTTCTATTTTTCCTCTCAGCAACTCTATTTTACTGTGGTGTTCTTGGTGACGAGAACTCCTGAAGGATTCCTAGTTCCTTATAGAAACTTGTCATTCTTTCAGATTGAAATTCTGTACCATGGTCACTTCTAAGTTTAACCACAGTACATCTCATCTCATTCTGAATTTGTTTGACAAAATCAGAAAGGATATCTAGTGTTTCAGACTTTCTCCTTAAGAAGAACATCCAAGCAAACCTGAAGTGATCATACACAATCACATAGGTATAAGACTTCCTTCCCAAACTAAGAACTTGCATAGGACTAAATAGATCCATATAAATTAATTACAAATACCTCAGTGTCTTTGGACTGAATTTTCTTAAAGGAGTCTTTTATTTGTTTGCATTTTTGACATGCAGGATATATGCCTTCTTTGGAGCATTTAAGTTGTGGACTATTTCTAACTAAGTCCAAAGAAAATAGTTTACTCATAGCTTTGTAGTTTAAGTGAGCCAGCCTCTTGTGCCACTGTACACACAAAATGTCTTTCTCACTAGCTACAAGACATACTGGTGATTGTTCATTTATACTAAGGAAATTCAGAAAATAAATGTTCCCACTCCTAGTGTCTGACAAGATGATCTCTTGATCACTTGAATTCTTTATAAAACACTTGTCATTGTGGAAGACAATTTCATATCCTATATCACAAAGCTGACTTATGCTTATCAGATTGTGGTTCAATCCTTCCACATAAGCAACTTTAGTGATGGTAACTAGGCCATTAGAAATGTTACCATATCCCTTGGTGAGTCCTTTCTCTGACCCTCCGAAGATGACTTTTGGTCCATTCTTAACTGGAGTGTAGTCTCTTAGTAAACTTCTTGATCCAGTCATATGCCTGGAACATCCACTATCCAAGTACCATATTGGCCTATTAGTGGTATTTTCCTCCACCTGCAAACACAAATTTAGTTCACCTTAGGCACCCAACAAGTTTTGGGGCCTTGGTTCCTGTTAGGCTTTGCTATGAAAAACACAACAGTCTTTCTAAATAAAGGTGGTTGAAATCTATATGAAGGACATATTGGATTATACCAACAATCTAGGCCAAAATGCCCAACCTTCCCACAACACCAACACTCAAATCTGTTATATCTTTTCTTTAGTTATACATTTGAAGTTGTTCTTTTGTGCAACATAGAATTCTCATCCAATTTCCAAGGTAGAGGTGCATAATTCACACGCTTACATTTAGATTTGAGTGAGCTACACTGGGATCAGCCCCAAGTATTCCTTGGCTTCTTGGATTGATCACATTCTGTGGTGGTTCTTGGTCTATATTGTCTTTTGACATCTGATCCTTCCATCAAGGATCTTTATTGAACTTGCTGGTAGAGCACTCAGACATCATATGTCTAGGAATACATGATCTCAAGCATCTGTTAGAAGGCAGATACTTGACTAGTTGCCTATCTGGACCACTTCGAATTTTGTCCTTGGATACAGACTTCTTTTTAAATTTTTTATTCTTACCAGACCCTACACTAATTCTAAATGGTGCAGAAAAGATATCTATGATAGGTAGCACTGACTTAAGCTTTGAGAACTGAGTCAGGAGCTTTCTTTCCTGAGCAAGCTTTGCTTCCAAGTCTTTGACAGTCTTGACCTGTTCAATTATCACCTCTACCTGGATATCTATCTTGTTAGTTAATTCAATTAGTTTTGGTTTTTGTAAATCCAACTTTGTGTTAGCACTTATCAACTGAGAAGATACTGCTCTCAAGGAATCTAACTCTTTGGCCTGATCCTTAGCAAGTTGTCTGCTTGCAATTAAGGCCTTTAGTACCTTCCCATACCTTTTGATAAGGGAGCTAAAATCTGCTTCAATGTCTGAATCATGTTCTTTACTATGTGAACATGATTCATTTTTTGTTGCAGAAATATAATCTGAGGAAAAAACTATTAGAGATTGAATTTACCTTAGCAGGATCTGAACAATCCTGATCTTCTTCTTCTGGTTGAGTTTCCATAATGGCCATCTGGCCTATAAGAGCCTCATCCACTTCTGATTCAGTTGAATCAGACTCACTGTCAGACAGTGTCAACTGTATTTTTGGCAATAGGCTTTTATCTTCCTTCTTGTGTTGTCCATCCTTCAAGTTCTCAGACTTTTTCTCCTTCATTTTTGCTAGGCAATCGGCTATGACATGCCCTTTCTGTTGCAACAATAGCACATTATATTAGTTTTGATATATTTATTCTAAGAAGAGTCATACCCGTCCCCAGAATTCTTCTTCCTGGATTTGTCTGGATGATTGATCTTTTTATGAGAAGAGTCTCCTGCTAAACCCTTCCATCTTCCTTGTTTTCTTCTCCTTAACATCTTCTTGAACTGTCTAGAGAAGAGGGACAGTTCCTCCTTAGTTATTTATCCTTCTGTTGAGGATGATTCTGAACACTCAAAGGTTGTTTCCAGTTTTTCTGTGAGTATTGACTTCTCTCTGACTTTTCTGGATGACTCAGCCTTTAGAGCCAAGGTCTTTTCTCTATTGAGTGCTTTGACAGATTCTTCTTTAAACTTTTTGAGATTAAGCTGTAACTCATGAGACAACAACTTTCTAAATAGAGCATGGGGGTCTATATTGGCTAAGTTTCTCATTTCTCTTATGACACAGATCTTGATGTCTCATTCCTTGTTCAGGGACCTCAAGAACTTATCATTAAGTTCATAATTAGTAAAACTTCTACCATACGTCCTCAGGTTGTTAACAATTTTGAAGAAATTTTCAAAACACTCAGCCACTGAATCCTTTTTATCTTGTTTGAAGGCTTCATACTGTTGATTTAGCAGAGATTTTCTATCATCTCTGACTTCTTCAGTACCTTCCATATAAACTATCAAAGACTCCTACATTTCTTTGGTTGTTCTGTAATGAATCAGATTCTGAAAAGTGGAATCATCTATTGCACTTACTATTATATTCTGAGCCCTCTTGTCCATAGAGGCCAGAATGATTTCATCTTTATCCATTTCAATGTAAGTCTTGGGTGTCCTGATGTTTGCATCAAGAAGTGACACTTTCATGGGAATGAAAGGTCCTTCAACCACAGTTATGTATATTCTTGGATTTGCTGCCTCCATGAATAATCTGTCTCTTTATTTCTATATTCCAAAGTTTTCTTTGGAGCAGACATGGAGCTTAATGAATTGTTTTCCCTCTGGGCCATGATATTTTTTCTTTGCAATCCTTTGGATTCTCACTAGGCTGTTATGCCTTTTTCAGTGAACCTCCCTCTGATACCAATAGTAAATGTTTACTTTAGAATTGAAAATGACCTGGAGGGGGTGAATAGGTCCAATTTAAATATGTCTCCCCTTTTCTTTAATCAGAATACTACTTTATATAAAGTGATTTACTCAATCAGATAATTAATATAAACTAAACAAGAATTAACAGAATTAATACAGCATAGCATATCAGCACACACAGCACAATGCACATAGATTTATAGTGGTTCCCCAATTTATGGGTACATCCACTTTCCCCCCTCGCCTATCTAGCAATGAACTAGATTCAGCCAAACTTTTCCTCATTCCTTTACTCAGATCTTTAGATCATACAACTCAGAGCCCACCCGGCTCCTACAACTCAGACTTCACAAGTCTTACCACTCAGATCATCAAGATCCTACACCTCAAATTCTTCCCAAGAACTCTACCTTAGAATGAATCCTCACTCATACTTCTCAAGCAACAAATGCCCTACAACTCAAAGAATTTTCAATTTCTTCACTCGAATCTACAGACAGATCTTACAAATTGAATATAACAGTGAAAAGAATCAGAAAATGTCACCCAGTATGAAAGTTGAGTAACTGCTTCTTGATCTGATCTAGATGATTGTGCTTCCTTCGATTCTGACAAGATAGATCTGATCAAACCCTTCTTAGCTTTTCAAAGCTTATTGAAGTAGAAATTAGGGTTGATCTAGGCTGGAGAGATGTTGTAGATGATTCTTGATCAGACCTCTCTCCACCTTCTAAATTGTAGTTGAAGCTTCAAGGTTGTGCTGCTTCTTCTTTATTTTTTTTTTCTTCTTCTTTTTTTGTCTATCTCTCTTTTCATCTGAAGACTGCATCCCTTTAAATAGGCTCTGATAGGATTAACCGGCTGATCCGGTTAATAGCTGATAGTTCTGACAGCTGTCTATACCTCTGTCTTGATATTTGTACTTAGAAAATAAGCCTGCTGAAGTGTTGAGACTTGACCGTGAAATGTGTTGACACAAGTCCTGGGTGTCGACACAGCTCTTATAGTGGTGTCGACACACTTCTGAATGTGTCGACAAAGCTCTTCAACATGTCTCGACACAACTTCTGTGGAATGTGTCGACACAAGTCCTGTGTGTCCATACAGTTGTCTTCAGTCTTATTACAGCTTGATTATAGTGTGTCTACACTAGTCCTGAGTGTCGACACAGTTGTCTTTAGTCTCGACACAACTTGAATAGAGTGTGTCGACAATAGTCCTGAGTGTCGATACAGTTGTCTTCAGTCTTGATACAATGTGTATAGAGTGTGTCGACACTAGTCCAGAGTGTCGACACAGTTGTCTTTAGTCTCGACATAGTGTGTAGACACAGTTGTCCTTAGTGTCGAAACAGCTTTTCTTTGTCTTGACACAGTGTGTCGACACAGCTTTTCTTTGTCTCGACACAACTTGTTCTGTGTGTGTCGACACTAGTCCTGAGTGTCGACACTTTTACTTAGTTTTATTTACCTGCACATATGAACTTAACATCCATTAAATACAACAATGTGTATATCATTGAGCTGAGAAGATTTCTTCAAATCAAATACATTGAGACCAATGTACTCAACACCTTTGTTCGTTCGCGTCTCAGGAGAACTGAGGTTCATCCCGGTGGAGGTGACCAAGAACCTTTGCTCATTTGCACCTTAGGAGAATCGGGGTTCGTCTGGGTGGAGGTAGAAAAAAAAACCTTTTTTCGTTCGCGCCTTAGGAGGACAAAAGTCCATCCGAGCAGATGTGGCAAAAAATATTTGTTCGTTCACGCTTTAGGAGAATCAAGATTCGTCAAGGTGAAGTTGCAGACGAACCTTTGTCCATCTCGCTTGAGAGGTGCAGTAAGACCTTTTTTCGTCTCGCCTAAAAGATGCCAATGGACTTTCATCCATCTCACCTAGGTGGTGCAGAAAGGGTTTCGTCGATCTCATCTAGGAGGTGCAGAAAGTCTTTTGTCCATCACGCTTGGGAGGTGCAGAAAGGCTTTCATCGAACTCGCCTTCAGGGTGATCCGTCCATTGTGAAATGGAAAACAAATGCTCTATCATCAGAAAGAAAGATTCAAGTGTTCGCGAATTTTTTCTTGCGCCTTATTCTGGAGAAAACAGGGAAAACAACAGATGGGGGCGTGTCGGATCAGGCTCTGCCAAATTTTTCACGGTCCGGGTCCTGGCTGGGGTGCTCCTGCTGAAGGTAGCAAAGTCATGCTGCCTCTTAATTGCCCCGAATGACACATATTACTCCCAGGGTGTCAAACTTCATGGCGTCGGGTGGCCGGCATCATCCCCGGACGCCGGTCGCCCCTCCTTTCACCGCCGCCGGCCACTCCCATCCTCGGCCGTCGGCATGCGGTCGAGAAGGCGGCCGGGCCGGCCTCCCATCCTCGGCCGCTGGCGTGCGACCGAGGGAGCGGCTAAGCCGGCCGCTCCTCCTCGACCGCCGGCGTGCGGCCGAGGAAGTGGCCAAGCCGGCCGCCCCTCCACGGCCGCCAGTGTGCGACCGAGGAAGCGGCCGAGCCGGCTTCCCCTCCTTGGCCTCCGTCGCACGGTCGAGGGAGCGGCTGCACCGGTCTCCCGTCATCGAGTGTCGGCCGCTCCTCGGGCACCGGTGCGCGATCGAGGGAGTGGCCGATCCGGCCGCCCCTCCTCGGTCGTCGCCGGTGGTCTCCCCCCACGCCGTCGAGTTTCGTGGTAAGTTTGTCGGCCACCATAGGGAGCCTATCCCCGCCGTCTGATCATTTCAGGTCATTACCCATCGTCCAATTCGCGTGTAACCACAGACTAACCATCGGGTTGGTGGAGAATTTTATTATTAATTTAATTGGTGTGCAAATAACAGAATTGATTATCCTAATATGCGCTCCTGAACTATAGCAAAATATTTATAATGGTGGTTATGGTGTGCGGATAGCTGCGTAACCACCATAACCAGCTCTTGGAGACTATAAAAGGAGCCTCGGGCCTCCTCATTTCTCACTTTTTTTCCTCGGAGCTTTCTTCTTCCTCCGACCGAAGCTCTGCCAGATTTCTTCTACATGCCGCATTCAAGCCACTCCCGAGCCGCATTCGAGCCATCTCCAAGTCACGTTCGAGCCACCGGATAAAGCTCAATCTCTCCGCTTCCAGAAAGCCTCCACGACCGCGAATTCAAGTGCTCCGCTCCCACGTTTAGAGCCAGCGTGACGCCCAACAAAGCCTGTCGCTGCAAAATGCAATTTGCAACAAACGTCGGGGAGAAGGTCTGTCGTCGGCCGAGTGTTAAGTGTTCTCTCATCCCCAAATTGTAATGAGGAGTGGTTTGTCGCCCTCGATTCAAATGACAAGTTGTAATGGCAGGAAAATAGTGGACTTTGACCGGCACAGATCCGGTCACGTGATTTTTTGCCCGGTTGAGGGGTTTTCCCACGTTAAAACTTCATGTGTACGATCGACTTATCTCATTGATTGTGTGCGCGCTCGATTGTTCTGAGAGCTAAGGCGGCCCAAATTATTCAGGTCCGACCGGGACGTCGAGTTAGGGCGCAACAGTTTGACACCGTGTGTGGGAACCGAGTTCCCAATATCCTCAGAAGAATGTATCCCCTACACAGCGGTACTCATGATTAAAGACAATGGCAAGAAGAAACGCTCGAACCATCAAAGGACCAGTCCCTATGGGGCGCATCGAGTCATCCCTCTCCCGCATGGATAAAATTGATCAAGTATCAACTGCTGGAAAGCTCGAGGGCATATTCGTCAAACACACCACACAAACAAATGAACTCCAACCATGATGCTTGCCATTTGTCAGGAAGTAAAGCCGTCCTCCACACCGTCATTCGTGCAAGCTGACTCACCGCCACAAGGAGAACTCTCCGCCACAACCAAGTCGCTCCCGTACAAGGAGTATGACATAGAAAAGGAGTTCACAAGCACCAACAGCTCCCTCACTCCGGCAACACTAACCCAAGATACGCATGTTCTCTATCTCGATGATCCACAACACGATGGGGACATCAAAAACGCGAAAAATTATGGACCTCCGAAGAGGTTACAAGAGAGCAAATCGCACCAAGAGCCTAAAAGAAACTACAACCGGCGCACAAATACATGACGAATAAAAGACTCACGCTGACATCAAGAACTCACGCCACTCAATGCCCCTCAAGACAAGATTTTCCAGGCAATTCGCAATCACCCAGCATTGCATAAGCCCAAGTCGCTTGCCCGAGGTCAAGGAAATCCATCGAAATTTTGCCAATACCACCAGGGGCTTCACCACAGCACTAACGAATGTAATCAACTGAAGGAAGAAATTCAGCGACTCGCTAGCTTGGGGGCAGTCGATCAATTCCTATCGAAAAAGAAGCAGCCTCCTGTTCAGAACACGAGAAGCATAACCATCGACATCAGCGAGCCGTCAACAAAGCTAAATCAAGTCCTAGGGGATGAAGGGATTACAATGAACGTTTTTTTTCTATCAACACTACTTTAGCTCAAACTAACCGCTGGTAGCCTCAAACTGGAATCAGCTAGAGAGCACATCCTGGGAGGCACTTCAGTACCAGTCATAGGCACCATCATCCTTCCCGTTACTCTTGGAAAAGAGCCCGAGCAAGCAACCTATGTTGTGCAGTTCCTTGTCATCCAGGCTGACTCTGATCACGTCGTGATACTCCAACAATCACTCTTGGATGTCTTTTAAGCCCGCTCCCACTGCTTTTTTCCCCAGGTTATAACATTTTACTCATAATTTCTACTCAATGGTTGTTCCCCAACTAACTAATGTAGAAACTACAAGCCTGAACTTGCATAAACTATTTTTTGTATGGAATTGTGTTTCTTTCAGCATAGCCTCATTAATCCCAAGCTAAGATGTGAGTGATCCTCGTGCAAATTAAGCTGCGTGTGATCCTCGTGCAAATTAAGCCGCGAGTGATGCTCGTGCAAACTAAGTTGCGAGTGATCCTCGTGTAAATTAAGCCGCGAGTTATCATTGTCCAAATTAAGTCGCGAGTGATCCTCAGACAAATTAAGCCGCGAGTGATCCTCGTGCAAACTAAGCCGCGAGTGATCCTCATGAAAACTAAGTCTTGAGTGATTCTCGTGAAAATTAAGCCGTGAGTGATCCTCATGCAAATTAAGCCCCGACTGATCCTCGTGCAAAATAAGCCGTAAGTGATCCTCATGTAAATTAAGCCGTGAGAGATCCTCGTGCAAACAAAGCCGCGATTAGTCCTCATGCAAAATTGGTAAGACTGCACATGCAGTTTGAATACAAAAGCTATTCACTGAACCTGCCTTTCTATGCCACGACATCGTCAGGGCCAGCCCCCCTCACGACTAAGCCGCGAGCGATCCTCGTGCAAATTAAGCTGCGAGCGATCTTCGTGCAAACTAAGCCGTGAGCGATTCTCGTGCAAACTAAGTCACAAACCAGTCGCGGATCAACTAAGCCGCAATCACAACACGCACAAAGCAACAACGAGAGTCAAATAACATTCAGGCAAAAAGAAGAAAGATAACGTTATCATCATGGCAACGTAGAAATACATGCACAAATGTGCTAATCAGAACCGTCAAACAATATCGGCAACATATAAGATATCAGTATAGAAAAAGAAAAATGCAAACACGCTAATACAAGAGCATAACGCCGCTACATATTAGCCGCGTCAACATCAGAACTCTCATCGCCTGAGATATCATCAAAACTAAAGCCAGATACGCAACATCTCAAGCTCCTGCCAACAAGACAAAAGGCCTTTGAAACTCCACGCCTAAGAATCAGTTCACGAACATCCTCCATCTGAGACTCCACCTCCTTGATCCAGATCTCATCACGAACCTCCTTGTTAACCAAGCACAACGATGCTGCATATAATCTAAAGACTTCATGTACTCAACAAGTCCTGCAGCCTTCAACTCTGACACACGGATATCAGAAAATAACATCTCCACTTGGGCCTTTGTCATATGGAGCTCTGTCTCTAAGCGGGAAGTCTCCTCCTGGGCACACTTCAACATCTGTGCAGACGTCTACATCAGAAATTTTTCTACCTCCAAGGACGCCCGAGTCTCCTCCAATTCCGCCTTAAGCTCTGATCCAATTCGGTAAAATCGGGAAATGTCCCGATCATGATCATCTCTCAGATCGGCAAGTGAGCTCGCCGCCACCCGAAACTTCTCCTAGAGAGCCAGATACTTATCCTTCAAGCTCACGTAATGATCATTCCCAGTAACAACAATCTGAGCCAAGGCCTCAATCTACAAGAAAATGATAAAAAAATAAGTACAAACACAATAATGAAGGAGAACCAAAAATAATCAAACTCACTTACCACTTTATTCATCGCATTCAAAGAAGAAGACAAACTCGAAGTAGTCGCCTCTATAGTAGGAGACCGTGGGTGGGGCAGGAGTGGGGTGGGGCAGAACGTTCGAGCACCTGTACCGCGGGATTAGGCCCACCTCGACCATCAGAAGGAGTAGTCTTGCCCTGAGAAACCGAACAAGGCACCGTACCATCATCACCACGAGGGGCTGCAATAACCTTCCTCTTCTGACCGCAATCTGAAGATGTCTCGGTAATTCGCCCAGAATTTAGAGAAATATCACACCGCAACAAACATTTCGCTTCCACGGATGATAAAATGCTGAACAACCAGTTTGCCAACTGATGGAGCTCTGAAAATCGTAGCAGTGGGGGAAATTCCCGCTCCTTTCCCATTTGACGGCGACAACGATTAGACAATGCATTCCATAGCTTCGGCAAACCCCAAGAATTCTTAATATAGCCAAATAGAGTATTTCCGTGACGGCGGTCCGTCCGAGTCTCAAAATCAAGCAGCTCTTGTTGCTATAAATTTCAACACGTTTACCACCATCAGATCGAATGTCGCACCAATCCCGGAAACAATCCAAAGAGAGTTTCCGACCATGTTCACGAAAGAAGACAACCAATCTCATGAGGCGTACTACTCCCAATGGTGTAAATTGGGAAATCGCCACACCGTAAAATTTCAGAATCTCGATCACTTCCTCGCATGGTGGGAACCGGAAACCCGATCTCAAAGTAGTCTCACAGATCGTCAACAAACCGTGAGTAGGATTTTAAGCCCTCTCTTAGACACGCGGTATCTTCACTTCAAGGTCGGCAGGAAGATCGAACCTTCTCCTCCATATCGCAACCTAATCGCCGATAAGGGAGGAACGCCGACGCATCAATCTCGCAGTACGCTTCGAACCCTGATATAAAAAATTATGACCGGTCTTAGATAAAACAATCTATAAATCAAAGAAACTTTTACCCCACATGAAGGCACATCACGCAGCAAAACCAAAACCAAACGTGTTCTAGTGTGACGCGCCCAAGTACGTGCACACAAGCAAGACTGTGTGCACGCACACACATGCCGGTTTGCGCTCAACCTGGGGAGCGCATGCATGCAACATCAAGCGTGCGCGCGCACATCATGGCACGCGCACGCGCGGTCAAGAGCACACGTGCGGATCGCGTGTGCGCCGGTTGTAACACCCCCTATCCGTCGCATAGCATATAGCAGTAGGTCCGGCCGGGGCCCGACGCCATATACCACAGACAGACCGGGTGGTTACTTATGGAAACCATCCAACCAATCTCAACGTCCTACACAGAGCATTCTAGCGGAAGCAGTTTAAAAGAGTTGTAAAACAAGAACCCAGCAACAAGCATGAACGTCCACTACCACGAAAATAGGAATGTTATTACAAAATACTCAAAACAAGCCTTAAGGCCTTACAAAATGTTTCACTTGTCTGTTACATGATTTACAAACCACGGCACGCAGGCCGGTCATACATGAATAAAGCAATAAACATTTCCATTCGGGCCTTCGAGGGTCGGCTTCACAAAAAGGGCTTTAGCCCGCTATTGACCGCTTGGTCCAGCTGCACCTGCAAACAACAAACCACCGCACGGTGGCAAAACAAGGCAACGGTCAGCAATGCTGACCAAATTATAACGATCCCTCCCCCAACTCGGGGCGGCGATGCTCCTTCCCTGCATTTCATTAGCATAAGCGAGCAATGTATATAACCATAGCCATTTCATCACAGACGTTGGCTCACACGGCCACACGCCCCGTGCACTCAGGGCACATTCTCGGTGAACCGGTCTATGTCGCGTCAATTTAAGCCACCAACATTCCAGACTCACCACCGCCAACTGACGGCCAATCACATGAGCAATTTGTCTTCCTGGCATTGGTCACGACAATTTAAGCCATCAACCGTCGAAGACCCATCTCTATGCCAACGGTAAGTACCACGTGCCTTTAGGTCTCTTTAACTGAACGACATAGAACGGGTACGGTTCCATCTAACCCGTGCTCACATCGCAACGACAATTTAAGCCATTTGCGCGGGTCAAACTTCCACCGAGTCCCGTGTCCATCACAAATCACATAACCCAGTTATGTTCAAGTTGGCTCTCAGGCCACCAAGTTGGCAAGATCTCGTATCCGCCCAGTTTTCCGGGTGCACCTTTGGGTTAGTCCCCAAGGCTCCCTGCTGCAATCTACCGCGTAGAAAACCCGAAAAACAACCAATAGCACGGAGTCTTCTCCGGCCTTATGCAATGCAATATCACCGATCCAGACCAACATGTCCGGGTAGGCTTCACACAACATGCCTATGTCCGTTCTCGCATACGAACTCTAAACAACGGGGACTTCACATATCTACCCGAAGGAACGCCTCCAACTCTCCGCAAACTCGCGAGAGCGGGCTTCCTATGCTAAGAAAGAGAGCGACTCATGCTCAAGATGAGGATCGTTACCCTTGAGTTCCTCTTTGGCGCCATTGAAAAGTATCCAAATGAAAATAACCGCACTTGCGTTGCCTCCGTGGATCCGGAGTCGGCTTGCGATTCGGAGCTCCGAAGCTCCTCCAATGGCGGATCTAGCTTCTCTTCCACTCTTGGCTCTCCTCTTTCACTAAGGACTTGGAGAGATGATAAGTGAAGAAAAGTAAGGGTTTTCTAAGTCAAAACCCGGGTATATCCCTTCAGGAACAACCCCCAGCCGTTGGATCTTCAGTCAAAGAAATGAACGGCTTTGATTCGGGGCTGAAATGCCCAATCTGGACCGAACACGGCCTGGCACACGCCCGTGTCCAGGGCCGTGTGCCTCATTCGCCGTCAAAATCGAATCACCTGGAACCTCACACGGGTATCGAACACGCCCGTGTTCGAGCTGACACGCCCGTGTTCCACCTGACACGGCCGTGTAGCCGGCCGTGTACCCCATGATTTTTCCTCGTTTTCAACCCGAGCACTGCACGGGTTCTAGGACACACCCGTGTCCTTGCCCGTGTCACCTTGACACGCCTGGGCTCCAGGCCGTGTACACGGTCTCGACACTTCGCGGCTAAGTGTCGACACGGGTCGACACGCCCTGCGACATGCCCGTGTCGCAGGCCGTGTGCCATGTCTCGACACATTGTCGACACCAAAGTATCGACTTCGCGGGACGAGTGTCGACACGGGCTGACACGCCCTGCGACACGCCCGTGTCGCAGGCCGTGTGCCATGTCTCGACACAACGTCAAAGCACTGTGTCGACTTCACGGCTAAGTGTCGACACGGGTCGACACGCCCGTGTCGCAGGCCGTGTGCCCAGTCTCGACACAATGTCGAGACCAAAGTGTCGACTTCGCGCCTTAGTGTCGACACAGGCTTGACACGCCCTGGGACACGCCCGTGTCCCAGGCCGTGTGCCTGCAGCCAGAACTCAAACTAGCCCAAAACATCCCCCCTTTTCTCCTTTGAGTTTCGGGGCGTTACAACTCTACCCCTCTTAAAAGAATTTCGTCCACGAAATTACATAAAGGGAAAAACATGTACAAAACCAAAATTTGTACCTGAGCGGAACAACTCCGGATACTCGTCAAGCATCGTATGCTCTCGCTCCCAAGAGAGCTCCTCACGACCGCAATTGTCCCACCGGACCTTGACCATCCTGATCTCTTTATTGCGTAGCCGCTTGACCTCCGAGTCCTCAATCCGCACGGGCTTGACCTTTGTCGTTAGCCCACTTTCCACCGGCACTTGATCAACCGCGATCACTTGCGTAGGCTCTTGCACCGCCTTCCGAAGCACCAAAATATGGAATACATCATGTAAACCACTTAGCTCCACTGAAAGCTTCAGCCGATAGGTCGCTTCTCCTACTCGCTCCAGAACCTCAAACGGTCCAAGGTACCTCGGGCTTAGCTTTTTCAATCACCGCACCCGCGAGACACCCTTGAACGGCTTGATCTTTAAGTATACATAATCGCCCACAGCGAACTCCACGTTCCTGTGCTTGGCATTATAGTACTTTGCTTGCCGGTCCTGAGCCATAAGCAACCTCTCCCGAATGGTCCTCACCAAAGAAGTAGCATCCTCCACTTCTGATCGCTTATACAACTTTGACTCGCCCGTTTCTAACCAAGACAACGACGTGCGACATCTTCTACCATATAGGGCCTCGAAAGGCGCCATCTGAATACTTGCTTGGTAGCTGTTGTTGTATGCGAACTCCACTAAATAAAGGTGGTCCTCCCATTGCTTTCCAAAATCCAAGACACACATGCGAAGCATGTCTTCCATGGTTCTATTGACCCTCTCGGTCTGCCCATCCGTTTGCGGATGGAAGGCTGTGCTAAACTTCAGCTTTGTTCCCAACATTCGCTGCACCAGCCTCCAATCATTGGACGTGAACCGCCCATCTCGGTCACTCACGATGCTGCGGGGCACACCATGAAGCCGTACTATATTATCCACATAAAGTTTTGCCAGCTTCTCCACCGGATCATCCTTCCTATGCGGAATAAAATGCGACACCTTCGTTAATCGATCGACAACCACCCAAATGGCATCGTTCCCCTTTTGCGACCTTGGCAAACCGTGCACAAAGTCCATAGAGATGTCGTCAAATTTCCACTCCGGAATAGGCAAGGACTTAAGAAATCCTCCCGGCTTTTGGCACTCCGCCTTTACCAAGGCGCAGGTTTGGCACTTCGCTACGTATAGCGCCACATCCTTTTTCAAACCCGGCCACCAAAACAGTTTCTTTATATCGCGGTACATCTTTGTGCTCCCCGGGTGAATCAAGTACTTGGTATGGTGCGCCTCGTACAGCAACTCCACCCGTAAATTGCCCACACTTGGGACGCACAAACGACCGTCTTTCCACAGCATTCCGTCCTCCACGACGAATTGGGAATTTGACCCATCCAGAGCCTCTATCATGAACTGCTTCATATAAGCATCCATATCCAAAGCCTGCCGAATCCGATCAGCCAGGTCATATTGGACTTCAGTCCAATTCAGAACTGCTTCAGCACTAGATTGTCTATCCACACAAACAATCTCCAACGCCTCCAACTCCTGCACCAACCGCTCATCATGCACCGATAGCCAATTGGCTTGAGCTGGGGCTCGGCGACTCAACGCGTCCGCAACCGCATTCCCTTTGCCAGACACATAGTGGATCTTGAATGTATAGTCCCCCAGGAACTCCATCCAACTACGTTGCCGCATATTCAGATCCTTCTGATCAATTAGATACTTTAGGCTCTTGTGATCAGTGTAAATATCAATCTTCACACCGTACAAATAGTGTCTCCACAGCTTCAAGGCAAAAATCACGACCGCTAACTCCAAGTCATGGACCGGATAATTCCTCTCGTGCACTTTTAGCTGTCTCGAGCCATAAGCTATCACGCTTCCGTGCTGCAATAGCACGCAACCCAAACCGCTGCCCGAAGCATCGCTATATATCTCATAGACTTCGGTCCCGACCGGCGAACTCAGCACAGGCGCCGTGGTCAACCGACACTTCAGTTCCTCAAAAGCTCGCGCGCACTCCGGCGTCCAAACGAACTTATGCTCCTTCCTCGTCAAAGTAGTGAGAGGCAATGCTATCCGCGAGAAGTTCTCTATGAAGCGCCTATAATAGCCGACAAGCCCAAAAAGCTCCGGACTTCTGCTACCGTAGCAAGCTCAGGCCACTCCCGTATCGCAACAATCTTCGCCGGATCCACAGCAATACCCTCTCCACTCACTATATGCCCGAGGAACGCCACTGAGGATAGCCAAAACTCGCACTTCGAGAACTTGGCATACAACTGATTTCTCCTGAGTGTCTCCAACACCAAATGGAGATGCTTGAAGTGATCCTCCTCACTTTGCGAGTATACCAAAATATCGTCGATGAAGACGATCACGAAATGGTCCAAGTACTCCCTGAACGTCCTGTTCATCAAATCCATGAACACCGACGGCGCATTAGTCAGCCCAAACGGCATGACCATAAACTCATAATGCCCGTATCTCGTACTAAACGCTGTCTTCGGGATATCACTCTCCATTATCCGCAGCTGATAGTACCCAGCCTTGAGATCCAACTTCGAGTACACCGTCAACCCGACTAACTGATCGAAGAGATCATCAATCCGGGGGATCGGGTACTTGTTCTTCTCCGTCAGCTTGTTTAGCTCCCGATAATCAATACATAACCTCAAGCTTCCGTCCTTCTTCTTAACAAAGAGGACCGGTGCGCTCCAAGGCGAAGAACTCGGGCGCACATACCCTTGCTCCAACAACTCTTGCAGTTGAACTTTCAGCTCCGCCATTTCCTTAGGCGCTAGCCGATATGGAGATCGTGACACAGGCTTTGCACCTGGCACTAGTTCGATCGTAAAATCTATCTCCCGTTAAGGCGGGGCTCTAGGAAGATCTGCGGGGAACACATCAGGGTATTCCGATACCACTGAAATACAATCCAAAGCGGGCTTCGGCTTTGCAACCTCCACTAGTGTAAAGAACAGTTCTGCTCCGGCACGAACTGCCTTCACCACCTGAAGAGCAGACATCAACATCTTGCTCGACCCCTTTAGACCCGTAAAAGTCGTCTCACGACTTGCTCCCATCTTGACTTCCTTGCTACCGCAATCTATATGGGCCTGCTGCTCCGAGAGCCAGTCCATGCCAAATATGACGTCGAACTCCACCAACGGAAGTAAGGATGCCCGCAGGTCAAACTCCTGCTCTCCAATACGAATCTTAACATCGCAGATCCTATCCGCTCGCATCGAACACCCATTTGGCAACAACACATCCAACTTATCCTTCGCCATCGAAGAAGGGGCTCCGATGCGTAATATAAATCCTTCGGACAAGAAGGAGTGTGAATCTCCCGTATCAAAGAGTGCTCGTGCCGGATTTTCACAAATCAATACAAATCCTAAACAAGTAGTGGTAAGGTAACATGTGCATAACAAGCATATAAAGAAATTGACTTGCTATAAATTAAACCGTACCTGTCACCACATCAGCTTGTTTAATGGCCTCTTGTTGGCCAAGATTGTAGACCCTTGGTTGGGCCGGAGCATAATGGGATGCGGTCGACTCCACCGCCTTTCCCTTCTCTTCATAGGTAGCTCCTGGCCTCCTCTCGGACTTAGGACGTCCGCTCTAACAATCACGGGCGAAATGCCCCGTCTTTCCACATGTAAAACACGCACCCGGGGTCCGACCCGTAGTCGCCCCAGAAGCGCCAGAAGGAGCTAGACCCGAAGTCCTATGCTTCTTGAAAGACCTCCGATAGCCGGACTTTGAAGCAGTCGGCACTCTGAACTCAGATTTCTTTTCACTCAAGCTTTTCTTCGCTTGCACGCTCTTCATGTCCTTCTCCAAGGACCGGGCAGTATTGACCAAGGTTAAGAAACCCTGCGTCATTGGCCCCGACAGTAATAGTCTCAACTCATCCCTCAAGCCTTCATAAAAGCGATTAGTCTTGCGCTCCTCATCCATGATGGTGGAGCTAGCATATCGACTCAGACGAGTAAACTCGTGGAGATATTCATCCACGCTCTTCTCACCCTGTACCAACTTCAGGAACTCATTCTCCAACGCTATCTTCTGCGTCGAAGGGAGGTATCTAGCCAAAAATAATCTCGAGAACTCCTCCATCGAGACATCACAAAGTTGCCTACCTCTCAGTAAGTTCAGCTCCAATCCTTCCCACCACATCCTCGCTTCACCGTCCAGAAGAAACGTAGCGATGGTGGTCATTTGCCACTCCTCTGTCTCCGTCGCTGTCATGACTCTCTTCACCCTGGAGAGCCAGTCTTCAGCCTGAGATGGGGTTCCCAATCCCGAGAATAATGGAGGGTTAAAGCTCATTACATGCTTCAGCTGCCTCTCAGTTGCCCTCCTTGGCACTATTGGTTCCACAACCACTTGCTCCACTCTCCTCGGCTCAGCCTCTTGAAGAGGTACTTGCTCCATCACAGGAGCGGGCTGCTGCGCTTGCCTTCCAGGCTGCGCATTGATCACGACCAACACCGCTTCAGCCACCAATCGTATATTTTTAGCCGACAGAGGTGTTGCAGGAGCAACATCCGGTGCACTACTAGCCTCAGAAACTCGGCGTTCTGACGGCCCAACACCACTTCTAGTCACCTATAGTGGTACAAAACACCGTTAAGCGACCAAATAAATTGCAAACAGCAATTATAGGAACACGCAGGTTCCGCAAACACGAGTATTTTCATTCCAAAGTGGACATTCATGGGTTCTTTTTACCATTATAACGATGACGCACACAATGTGCTCACCCCCCCCCCCCTTAAAAAGAATTCGGCCACGAATTCAGTTTAAGCCCGACCAAAACCAGTAGCTCTGATACCAAATTGTAACACCCCCTATCCGTCGCATAGCATATAACAGTAGGTCCGGCCGGGGCCCGACACCATATACCACAGACAGACCGGATGGTTACTTATGGAAACCATCCAACCAATCTCAACGTCCTACACAGAGCATTCTAGCGGAAGCAGTTTAAAAGAGTTGTAAAACAAGAACCCAGCAACAAGCATGAACGTCCACTACTACGAAAATAGGAATGTTATTACAAAATACTCAAAACAAGCCTTAAGGCCTTACAAAATGTTTCACTTGTCTGTTACATGATTTACAAACCACGGCACGCAGGCCGGTCATACATGAATAAAGTAATAAACATTTCCATTCGGGCCTTCGAGGGCCGGCTTCGCAAAAAGGGCTTTAGCCCGCTATTGACCGCTTGGTCCAGCTGCACCTGTAAACAACAAACCACCGCACGGTGGCAAAACAAGGCAACGGTCAGCAATGCTGACCAAATTATAACGATCCCGCCCCCAACTCGGGGCGGCGATGCTCCTTCCCTGCATTTCATTAGCATAAGCGAGCAATGTATATAACCATAGCCATTTCATCACAAATGTTGGCTCACACGGCCACACGCCCCGTGCACTTAGGGCACATTCTCGGTGAACCGGTGTATGTCGCGTCAATTTAAGCCACCAACATTCCAGACTCACCACGTCCAACTGACGGCCAATCACATGAGCAATTTGTCTTCCTGGCATTGGTCACGACAATTTAAGCCATCAACCGCCGAAGACCCATCTCTATGCCAACGGTAAGTGCCACGTGCCTTTAGGTCTCTTTAACCGAACGACATAGAACGGGTACGGTTCCATCTAACCCGTGCTCACATCGCAACGACAATTTAAGCCATTTGCGCGGGTCAAACTTCCACCGAGTCCCGTGTCCATCACAAATCACATAACCCAGTTATGTTCAAGTTGGCTCTCAGGCCACCAAGTTGGCAAGATCTCGTATCCGCCCAGTTTTCCGGGTGCACCTTTGGGTTAGTCCCCAAGGCTCCCTGCTGCAATCTACCGCGTAGAAAACCCGAAAAACAACCAATAGCACGGAGTCTTCTCCGGCCTTATGCAATGCAACATCACCGATCCAGACCAACGTGTCCGGGTAGGCTTCACACATCATGCCTATGTCCATTCTCGCATACGAACTCTAAACAACGGGGACTTCACATATCTACCCGAAGGAACGCCTCCAACTCTCCGCAAACTCGCGAGAGCGGGCTTCCTATGCTAAGAAAGAGAGCGACTCATGCTCAAGATGAGGATCGTTACCCTTGAGTTCCTCTTTGGCGCCATTGAAAAGTATCCGGATGAAAATCACCGCACTTGCGTTGCCTCCGTGGATCCGGAGTCGGCTTGCGATTCGGAGCTCCGAAGCTCCTCCAATGGTGGATCTAGCTTCTCTTCCACTCTTGGCTCTCCTCTTTCACTAAGGACTTGGAGAGATGATAAGTGAAGAAAAGTAAGGGTTTTCTAAGTCAAAACCTGGGTATATCCCTTCAGGAACAACCCCCAGCCGTTGGATCTTCAGTCAAAGAAATGAACGGCTTCGATTCGGGGCTGAAATGCCCAATCTGGACCGAACACGGCCTGGCACACGCCCGTGTCCAGGGCCGTGTGCCTCATTCGCCGTCAAAATCGAATCACCTGGAACCTCACACGGGTATCGAACACACCCGTGTTCGAGCTGACACGCCCGTGTTCCACCTGACACGGCCGTGTAGCCGGCCGTGTACCCCATGCTTTTTCCCCGTTTTCAACCCGAGCACTGCACGGTTTCTAGGACATGCCCGTGTCCTTGCCCGTGTCACCTTGACACGCTTGGGCTCCAGGCCGTGTACACGGTCTCGACACTTCGCGGCTAAGTGTCGACACGGGTCGACACGCCCTGCGACACGCCCGTGTCGCAGGCCGTGCGCCATGTCTCGACACATTGTCGACACCAAAGTGTCGACTTCGCGGGACGAGTGTCGACACGGGCTGACACGCCCTGCGACACGCCCGTGTCGCAGGCCGTGTGTCATGTCTCGACACAACGTCAAAGCACTGTGTCGACTTCACGGCTAAGTGTCGACACGGGTCGACACGCCCTGCGACACGCCCGTGTCGCAGGCCGTGTGCCCAGTCTCGACACAATGTCGAGTCTAAAGTGTCGACTTTGCGCCTTAGTGTCGACACAGGCTTGACATGCCCTGGGACACGCCCGTGTCCCAGGCCGTGTGCCTGCAGCCAGAACTCAAACTGGCCCAAAACATCCCCCCTTTTCTCCTTTGAGTTTCGGGGCGTTACACTGGTGTATGCCATCGCACAACCAGGGGTGGTCGCGCACTCGCGCTCTCGCACACATTGCCAGGTGTGTGCACGCACTTGTACGCGGCCTGGTGCGCGCCCAAACTCAAGCGCTCGGCCTGGTGTGCGCAGGCACCCGCGTGTGCGCTTGGGCACGTCGCCATCCTTCTTTGGACACATTTGCCAGTGCGCCCCTTTTTCCCCCAAGGTAACCTCTTCCATCCACGATCATGCGTGAATAAGGCGGCGTTGGCCATCACGAGCGCACCCCGCCACCTCTCCTTATCCTCCTTGTCATATTCTAACATTTTACTTGAGTTTACAGGCGATGTTGTCC
The DNA here is from genome assembly GCA_039583875.1 of Platanthera guangdongensis. Taxonomy (NCBI): domain Eukaryota; kingdom Viridiplantae; phylum Streptophyta; class Magnoliopsida; order Asparagales; family Orchidaceae; genus Platanthera; species Platanthera guangdongensis. The sequence continues at coordinate 47,926,637 of CM077147.1, forward strand.
ACCGTATCCCGCCTTTCATCGTTCGTTATCACTGCCACCACTAAGAAGAGATAGATCCCTGCTCTTTTGCTCGTATCGATCTCCAGCAACACAGAATCTCGGGGGGGGGGGGGGTCAAATGATGGGATGATATCCCTCATAAAAAGGATAGGTGTGCACATAACCACACACCCTGAAAGTATTTAGAGTCAACCTAAATCACCTAGAGGAGGGTGAATAGGTGAGGTCTGTGTATTTTCGTGGAATAAAAATAACTTAAAAATAATGCACACAAAACACAAAGATCTATAGTGGTTCTCCAAGTTGGGTACGTCTACTATCCCGCCTCGCCTATCTACCACATAGGGCTAGATTCAGATACTTCACATTTCTAAGATTTAAACAAATCTTACACCTCGGAGCCTCAACTCCTACAACTTGGAGACAACGGTCCTACCACTCGGAGAACAAACTCTCCTACAACTCGATCCAAACACGGATCTACAACTCGGAGTGAAAATCCTTCTACAAAAGTAAAAAGGATTTACACAAAAATAGTGATTACAAATAATCTTATTTAGATCTAACATCTTCGATTCTTTGTTCTTTAGAAGGTTGAGCTTAAATGACTTGAAGAACAAGTCAACCTGAAATCTTTGAAGACTTTGATCTGAACTCACGAATCGACCAGATCTGAGAGAATCAGAATCTTTGGAGAACAACAATCCAGTCGATCGGATGGAGGAAGATCGAATCATGCAGCACAGTCGTTGGCCGAGCGGATTTGTAAAAAACTTCACGGGAGTCGACGAAAAATTTTCGATCGAAAGATTTCTTGATTTTAGCGCGATTAGAGTTAATGGAAAATCAAGCATATATATATATATATATACATGAATCTTCCTTTGCAACGGCTAGAAAAGATATTCCATACCAGGAAAGTCGCGGGTTACTGTACATGGCGATCTGAAAGAACGAACCGGAAATTTGAAAAACAGAAGAAAATAACCCTAAGTATAATTCGTCGAGTTCCGTTGAGTGTAATTGAGTATACTCGCCAAACAACAATGAATCTCGACGAAAAACACTTGGATAAATTCAGCCCAAACGAACTTATCACTCGACGCCTAGCAGAAGTCATGCTCGACGGATCCGACGAATATCGGCTAGCTCACTCGACGAATCAATGAATATCGTCTGATACACTCGACGCATAAGCTGAGCTATACTCAATGAATCTGACTTAGAAAATTCTAGAGATGTAAATTCGGAAACTCAAAGGTATACCCAATGAGTATCGATGAATTCGATGTGTATCGACATGTATATTTGACGAATTCAGCGGGTATCAGAAGATACACTCGACGAATTCGACGAGTATACTTTATGATACTCGATGATTTTCACTTAATAGATTTTTCAACTCTCAGAGATTTTATCCTAAGTAAATACGACAAATTCCTCAAGTGCCACTATGTCTACACGACAAATTTGACGAGTATCTATGAGTATACTCGATGAATTCGACGAATATCTCTTACGATAGTGGACGAATTTTACTTGGGTAAAATTCCGTTCTTCTTTTTCTAAGTCCTTGTCCTTCCTTAATTCTTGAAATGCACTTGAGATAGAAGTACATCCCAATAGAGAGATTGCACGTGAGTCAACACATTAGCCTACATAATGAAGGATTACATTGTACAATTCTATATTTACTGAACCATCGTAACCTGATATTGGTATGTACTTATCAATATAGTCATGCAAGAACATAACTAAACACATTGTATCAAATACAATCTCAATTCATCTTAATTTAAAGAGCCCCTTCTTCAAATCAGGGTTATTGTGGATACAATACCCCACAATCTCCATCTATTTGAATAAGTCATAACCAAACAAGCTAAGGCGAATTGTACACATAATAATAAAAAACCATAGAAAGAACAAAACATATAAATTAAGAATTAAACACATTATCAGTCAAAATGTTTAAATTAATTAATTATATATATATATATATATATATATATATATATATATATATATATATATATATATATATATATATATATATATATATATATATATAAAGGAGTTCTATATTGGGGAAACCAATATCCACATCTATCAACTAAAAAACAATTAAGCCTTTTTGCCCGGGCTTTTCTGGTGTTGCCTATTGAAATACGCTTTTGGCTTTGGATAGTATCTTGGCGGAGCTAGAGGTGCATTTGGATCATCAAAGTTGTATTTCCTGAAATGCGGTCTTCGTTTGGCGCATGCAACCTCATTCTTGTGTCACTCATTTGTGTTATAATGATCTCATTTGTTTTCATTAGTCAAGTCCACTATTTTGAAGGTGTCCAAAATTATGCTCTTGGAAATCAGACTGCATACCTCAGCCATTTCTCCGTTAGGATCAGAACTGACTACAGACGGGCCTTCAGCATATCTTCTTCTTTTTTGAGCTGGTGGAGGTATGTCTTCAACTATCTGAGCATCTGGATGGGCAGCAACAACATCAACATATTCTGGTTCAAACTGAGAGAAATCCTGAGTGTCAGTCTAGTACTAAGAATAATCCTGAGTGGGATTAACATGAACATCCACTGGAGCAGGCACCCCAGGTTCGTGAATCCTAGCTTGAGTTTGACCTTGACCACCAAATAACTCGTTATGAAGCCAGCTGAAATTATCATAACTATAGATGTTGACTTCCTTGAAGTTTTCTACTATGTCGACTTCAAGGGTTGTCACCTTAGCTTTAAACTCATCCCCCCTTTTGACTTCTTCAAGTACCATGGCTGCTATGGCATTGGAATAGTGGACCATTTGGTCATCGAAGTAGTTCATTCCTTCATTTTGGGCAATAATAATTGTTTTGGAATTTTCATCAACGTTCTTAAGAACATCCAAGTTACGTTTTAGCCCTGCCATAACATGAACAATTGCTTGGCCGCCTTGCACGAACTAAGAGTCCAGCCTAGTATTCAGTTTATCAAAGCGCACACTGATCTCAGCAAGGCCGTTATTCATGTCTTTCTCTATTTCTTTGTTTTTCTTTAACACTTTTTTCAAGGAGCAATCAAACCTTGCATGTTGCTTAGCCATTAGGGCTTCTATGGATTTCAGGATAGAGACATCTGCACTTGTAGAAGGTATGTCTACGACTGGAACACTCGGAGTGGAAGGGAGATATTCACTTCCCTTAGAGTCACTAGAAGACTCTTCTATGGGGGTAACATGAGCTTTAGAAAGCAGCTCAGTACCAGGAGCCTCTAAGATAGGAGGATGCACCTATACATCTCCTTCCTCATCAGACAGATTGACAATCTTTGCATCCTCCACTGGAGGTCCACCTGGAGTTGCAGTCATTCTCCATTGTAGCTTTCTAACAAACCGATCAAGTTGAATTTGCAATGAGACCAAGGGGTGAGTCTGCTCCCCCTCAGTCCATAGTGGGAGAACATCCGAAAGATTTACAATTGGATTCTCTGTGGCAACAATCTCAGTAGAATCATTTACATTATCAACAGTCGTCATGTCCTCCTCAATGTCAACTCATAATTAACAACATCGAGCTCAGTAGCATCAACTGGCTCACCCAAATCATCATCAGCACATCCAAAACATCAGCAGCAGTACCAACCTCCAAATCAATAGCAAGTAGAACAGTTTCAGCTACTATCTCATACTTAACCTCATCAGGAACTAACATAGCAACAATAGTAGATGCAATCTCTGCAACCTCTGTAAGAAGATCAATTGTCTCTACAACTGTGACTGCAGCATCTGGAACTAGAACTAAAACCTCTGTAGGTGGTGCTGGTGTGTCTGGCTCAGAACTAGTTGGAGCATCTATCTCTGCAGCTATAGGAACACTCAAGGACACTAACACAGTTGCCACTTGTGTCTCAGCAGGCACCCCCTCAATTCATGAACTTAATATATCAGGAATCTCAATGGGGGTGGAAGTAGGAATCCTTTCCTCAGGTACTTCCTCTTCCTCTACCTCAGGCGGGTCTCTTGCTCCCCCTGGCCTCTGGATTCTCCTATCCCACCTCGAGAAGATGGATGCGTCATTTTTCTTTAGGTGGTTGATAAGGATGCCTTTGGACATGTCAAACGTGTCTCCGTTCATCTGATTCAAGTACAAACTCAGAATTCTTCCAAAATTGGGAGTGCGGAGTCTATCTTTGATCCTAGCAAATAATACGGCACCCCAATCCATTTTCTTTCGGCAGATGATTGCCACAAGAATCTTGAACATTTCTGATGAGAGGTAGTCATGGAATCCACTTGTGCATAGCAGTACTTTACTAATGATATCTGATAACAGCTTACCTTCCTCATTCATGCCTTTCCTCTTAACAGCCTTGGTACCCTTGGGGAAACCACATAACAACATAGCTCTTGTAAAGTCATCCTCTTCGATGTGATCAGACTCTTCACAAGCTGGAAGATGAAAGAGCCTAGTGAGGAGAGAAGCCTTAACTTTGATCTGACAAACTCTACTCTTGATCACTGTATCTTCACGGTGAAGCTTTGTATTCTGAAAGAATTCAAGAACATCTTTGTCCAACATTTTGTACGGGTGTTTGAGGATAAAGGAGTGGCCGACTGTTTCCAACATGAGTATCACGTTTCTGAATTCATCTGAGGCTGAAGCAAACCCTATTCGAACCAGTTCTCCACCACCTAACAAGCCACTTGTGCTTTGAGGAGCCATGGAAAACAAAGAAGTGAGAATCTACTATGGACGAACTGTTGATGCCGAACTTGAAACCGAACTTGCTAGTGACGGGAAGATCTCTGGAAGATTGGAGACTCTATTGTAACTGTCGAACTTGCTGGGATGGCTCGTGCAGAATCAAATCGACGGGGAAGAAGATGACGAGCTATCCCCGACAGTCATATCGTCGGGAAGGAATCAATGGAATCGGGAAGGCTTCTTTCGACTAAATGATTACCATTTTCCCCTATATATATAAAGTTTTAAGAGGGAAACGTGCATACCTGAAAATCACGGCTCTTCAGATCCAATATAAAGAGGAAACAAATTGACTAAGTCCAATTCCCCGAGTTTCGTCGAAAGCAGAACCAAATTTGTCGAGTTTAGAAGTGAATACTAGCAGTATTTGGAAGAATCGCCGAGTTCCGATGAGTGATATTCGATGAATTTTCCTTGGACAAATTTCTCTGCGTAGTGAGGTACTTGTCGAGTAAATTCCTATCTTCTTAGCCATCCTCACGAGTCCTTGTTTAGCATGCCCAGTTTTGTTTTGAAAAACGAGAACTTGGTCTCGTCCAGTGGCTTCATGAATATATCTGCGACTTACTTATCCATCGGGACATAGCTGAGAGCTATTTCCTTGTTCTTCACATACTCGCAGATGAAGTGATATCTGACTTCAATGTGCTTTGTCCAGCTGTGATAGACTGGATTGTTTGTATCATTATAGCATCGGAGGAGTCGCAAAACGTTGGAATCTCTTTGAATATCAGGATATAACCCTCAAGCTGATTCCTGATCAAAAGAAGCTGTGCGCAACAACTACCAGCAGAGATGTACTTTGACTCGGCAGTGAAGGTTGCCACACAATTTTGCTTCTTGCTGCTCCATGAGATAAGGCTTCTTCCAAGGAATTGGCACGCCCCATAAGTGTAATTCCTGTCATTCCTGCTACCTGCAAAAACTCCATTTGAAAATCCAATTAGCACGACATCATTACTTCTTGGGTACCATAAGCCAAGATTTGAGTTACTCTTATGGTATCTTAAAATTCATTTTACATCGATGTAATGAGATTCCTTTGAGTTCACCCAAAATCTAACACACACACGTATTGAGAACATTATGTCTGGTCTACTGGCAGTAAGATAGAGCAAGAATCCAATTATGCTTTTGTACTTGGTTTCATCAAAAGGTTTCCATTTCTCGTCCTTATCTAGATACATAGTTTAGCCCACTGGAGTCCTCATCGAGATTGCCCTTCAATAGTTCGTAAGGAAGCATCTCCTTGCTCTCCTGTAAGGAAGCATCTTCTTGATCTCTTAGGTTTCTGAATGCTAGATTTCTTCCTCTCCCACCAACATGTTCTGCCATGTCTATAGCATCTCTTGCAAGTTGAGGGAGTTCTTCATCTAGTCGTTCTTCATCCATAATACTTGGATCAACGTCATTTACTGAGCTTGGAGCATCTTCCTTGACCACTTCTTCCAAGCTTAAATCTTTTAACCTGGTACCTGCATCTACACCAACAACACTAGATGAGTTACTATGAAGCATGTTTATCTCATCAAATACAACATTTATACACTCTTCTACCACCAGAATTTTCTTATTAAAAATCTTATATGCCTTATTATGGCTACTATAACCTGCAAAAATACTTTCAAAACATTTGTCACTAAACTTCGTGCGATAATACTTCTCATTATTAAGTATGAAACACTTGCTATCAAAGATCCTAAATTTGGACATAGTCGGTTTTCTGTCCTTCAACAGTTCGTAAGGATTTTTACGACGGCTTTTGTTGATTAAGGCTTGTTTTGCATGTGACAAGCTGTGCTGACTACTTCCTCCCAGAAGTACTTTGGTAGTGAAGCATCATTCAATATAGTTGTACATGCTTCAATGCGGGTTCTAGTCCTTCTCTCAGCAACTCCATTTTGTTAAGAGTATGCGCGGAGGAAAACTCATGAAAGATACCTTGACTTCTACAGAAATCTGTCATGGCACCAGACTCAAATTTTATTTCATGATCACTTCTGATTTTGACCATTGAGCAGTTTAATTCGTTTTGAATTTGCCGAATAAAATTAGTGAAAGAATCAAAGGTGTCTGACTTATATTTCAGAAAAAACACCAAAGTAAAATGAGAGTAATCATCAACAATGACCAGCGTATAAATTTTACCTCATAAACTGTGAATTGACATATGACCGAATAAGTCCATATAAAGTAAATACAAACTCATAGAGGAATCTTTTTCAGAAATGTCCTTAAAGGTAGCCCTTGTAGCTTACTCATCTAGATGCGTGCCATGGACTCTCTTTAAGGAACTTAATGTTGGGGGCATCATGCACTAAGTTTTGAGAAAATAACATATTTATAGTTTAGAAATTAATATGTGCTAATCTCGTGTCATTGATTACAGAGAGATGCACTATCTTTAGCCAAAAACACACTGGTGTAGAATTGTCTAAACATAGAAAATTTAAACAGAATATTTCTACTCCGAGTGCCGGTTAAGATCATCTCCAAATTTGCAGATGATTTTATCAGGCACTTGTCCTTGTAGAACTCAACGATATAGCCTTTGTCACATAATTGACTTATGTTTATCAGATTATGATGTCATCCTTCAACATAAGTCACGTATGTGAAAGAGACTATATCATTGGAGATCATACCATAGCTTTTAGTTATTCCCCTGTTAGACCCTCCAAAGATAACTTTTGGTCCGTCTTCAACTGGGGTAAATTCTTGCAATACGCTTCTAGTCCTGTCATATGTCGAGATCATCCAATGTCCAAATACCAGATTGGCGTTTTGTTAGCCTTTGGAAATACATGCAACCATAAATCATTTTACTTTAGGAGCCTAAACAAACTTGGGTCCTTTATTCCTTGTTAGTTTAACACCATTTGGAACATTAACGTTGCGAGTTGTCGGTCTCGCACTATTAACTCGTGGAGTTTCAAGCTTTACCGGATGAAACCAGTAATCTATGGCAAAGCGACCAATCTTACCGCAACACCAACATCCAAACCTATTATACCTTCTCTTGTACTCCTGCTTTACCTTTTGTACAGGAGGTCTAGTAGGGGAAACAGACTTGGAAGTGGAAGCCTCGTAGTTGCAGCATACACAAGGCTTCACTGTTCCCTTAGCCTTGAGAACAATAGTGTTGGCTTTTGGAGACTTCGTACCACTTGGTCCATGAACATAAGGACCATAGCTTTTGAGTGGAATTTCTTCATAAGGTGCTTTAAAAATACTCGCACCAAAGTCTTGAGGTTGGGTCCATCCTTGATATCTCATTTTATGCTCCACATAAGTAGGCCTAACAAAGTGACCAGAGGATGACTGAAGGTCAAATTTATTCATCAGGAAGATTACCTTCTTAAACAAGGGTTGACCTTGTGGTGCCTTCCCTTTATCTCTGGTAGTGGCTTTCTTAGCAGTCTTACCTTTTCTAGCTATGTGGCCAATACCACTACCCTTCTTAGGAGAAGAAAACTCTTCAATGAGGGGAAGAATAGTCTTTGGCTAAGAGTAGATTTCAACCAGCTTTCTTGTCACTAAGATCTTTTCTTCCAGCTCATCTAAATATTTCTCCTTCTAACTTAACAGTTCAGCAGAGCATTTCAATTACTCTCGCAAGGAGTGAACTTCATTTATGAGAGGAGTTAATTCAACAATTTCCTCCCTTAGGCTTGATTCAATTGCCTTGAGAGAAACAATCTCCTTTACTTGCTTTTTGGCTACCTCGTGACAATTGTCAAAAGCTTTCAAGAGTTCTTGATGTTGAGCCATCAAGTTAGCTTCATCTTTCTAAGAAGAGTAGTCTTCATGACCATTAGTCGAAGTTTCCGACTCAGAGAGGATTGTGTGAGAGTTTACCTTCCTATGGAATTTGGAGTCGCCCACCTCCTCATCTGATTGAGCCATGAGCCCAAAGTAATCTTCTTCATTTTTTGAGCTTCACTCACTTGAGTCACTGTCGATGAGAGTCTTGGACTTCTTTGCGACGAAGCTTTTGTCTCCCTTCCTTTTACCTTTGAAGGATCTCTTCTCCTCCTTCTTAGAATCTTCCATCTTCTTGTAAGGACACTCTGCAATCATGTATTCTGGCTTATTATAACAATAGCAAACAACATCAGAGGAAAAATGTTTATTCGGTTTAGATTTATACATGTCCTCTCAGTCATAGCTCTTCTTGGAGCGATCACCATCACGATGTGATCTTCTGAAATCAGAGGAGGACTGATTTTTCATTTTCATCCTCTTGCTGAGCAAACTCTTGAATTGCTTGGAGATTAGTGAGAACTCACCATCAAACAATTCAGAGCCTGATGTGCTTGGATTGGACTCTTCTAGGGTATCTAGAGCTCATGTCCTTACTGATGACATAGCTGTAGATTTTCTCGAACCTTCAGCCTTCATAGTTACCAACTTTTCTTTACTTGAGGTCATGTTACTTAGCTTCATTTCTTTCTAGTATTCATTTGAAGTTTATAGGAGAGCAGCTTTTCGAAGAGATTTTGGGGTCAATCTCCTGCAGCTTCCCGAATTCCCTAATGGCTGCAACTTTTGTATCTCAGTCCTTTATCAGGGATCTGAGGAATTTGTTGTTTAGTTCACCATTAGTGAAGGTGCGGCTGTAGTTTCTGACCCCGTTAATGATCTAAAAAAATTTATCGAAGCTATCAGCTATAGTATCATTTGCACCTTGCTTGAATGCTTCGTACTCTTAATTCAACAAAGATCTACGGTTGTTTCTAACTTCCTCGGTTGCTTCCATGGGAACTACTAAGCAGTCTTACATCTCCTTAGCAGATTTGTAGTGGAATAAATTTTGGAGCATCAAATCATCCACTGCACTGGCTATAATACTCTTCTCCTTCTTATCCAATGAGACTAAGACAATTTCATCCTCAGTCAAATCCATCATCTTCTTAGGAATCATGACAGTCGGATTCAGAGCGACGGATGTGTAGGAATATGAGGTCCTTCTTCAACAATTTGAAATATCCTGGGATCTACTGCCTCCATGAAGAATCTGACTTTTTCTTTCCATATAGGAAAGTTCTCTTTTGTTCACATAGGTAACTTCATTGAAGACAAATCCTTGCTTCTGCCCATTGCAATTGAGCGAAATCTCTTGAAACTAGATATGAGATCTTGTTCAAGGTGTTAACCTTCTATACCGAACAACACCCCTCTGATACCAATTGAAAGTATCTAGAGTCAACCTAAATCAGCTAGAGGGGGTGAATATGTGAGGTCTGTGTCTTTTTGCCGAATAAAATAACTTAAAACACAAAGCACACATAACACAAAGATCTATAGTAGTTCTCCGAGTTGGGTACGCCCACTGTCCCGCCTCGCCTATCTATCATGTAGGGTTAGATTCAGCTACTTCACCTTTCTCAGAATTAAACAAATCTTACACCTTGAGCCTCAACTCCGACAACTCGGAGACAATTCTCCTACCACTCGGAGAACAAACTCCCCTACATTTCGATCCAAACATGGTTCTGCAACTTGATCCAAATACAGATCTACAACTCGGAGGGAAAAACCTCCTACAAAAGTAAAAAAGATTTACACAAAAACAAAGGTTACAAATAATCTTATTTAGATCTAACGTCTTTGATTCTTCGTTCTTCGGAAAGGTTGATTTTGAATGACTTGAAGAACAAGTGAACCCGAAATCTTTGAAGACTTTGATCTAAAATCACGGATCAACTAGATCTGAGAGAATCAGAATCTTTGGAGAACAACGATCCAGTCGATTAGATTTAGGAAGATCAAATCGTGCAGCATAGTCGTCGGCCGAGCGGATTTGCGAAAAACACACGGGAGACGACGAGAATTTTTTGATCAGAAGATTTCTTGATTTGAGGACGATTAGGGTTAATGGAAAATCAACCCTAAATATATATAGGAATCTTCCTTTGCAACGGCTAGAAAAGATATTTCATACCGAGAAGATCGCGGGTTACTGTACATGGCGATCTGGAAGAACTAACCGAAAATTTGAAAAACAGAAAAAAAATTCCCTAAGTATAATTCGTCGAGTATCATCGAGTATAGTCGAGTATACTCACCGAACAACAATGAATTTTGACGAAAAACACTTGGATAAATTCATACCGAACGAACTTATCACTCGACGCCTAGCAGAAGTCATACTCAATGAATCCGACAAATATTGGCTAGCTCTCTTGACGAATTCGACGAGTATTAATTGATACACTCGACGCATAAGCTGAGCTATAATCAATGAATCTGACTTAGAAAATTCTAGAGAAGTAAATTTGGAAACTTAAAGGTATAACCAATGAGTCTTGGCAAATTCAGTGTGTATCAACATGTATAATCGACAAATTCGGCGGTTATCAGAAGATACACTCAATGAATTTGACGAGTATACTTGATGATACTCGACGATTTTTACTTAACAGATTTTCCAACTCTCAGAAATTTTACCATAAGTAAATACAACGAATCCGACGAGTGCCAGTAGGTATACACGACGAATTCGACGAGTATCTATGAGTATACTCAACGAATTCGATGAATATCCCTTATGATACTCGATGAATTTCACTTGGGTAAAATTCTATTCTTCTGATTCTAAGACTTTGTCCTTCCTTGATTCTTCTAATACACTTTGGATAAAAGTACACCCCAATAAAGAGATTACCCGTGAGTCAACACATTGACCTACATAATGAAGGATTACATTGTATAGTCCTGCATTTACTGACCCACAGAAACCTGACATTGGTGTGTACTTAGCAATGTAGTCAAGCAAGCACATAACTAAACACACAACATCAAATACAATCTCAATTCATCTTAGCTTAAAGGGAACCTTCTTCAAATCAGGGTTATTGCAGATACATATCGAACACCACCATGATCTTTACCAAAAATAATGAGATCATGGGTTTGACCGCACACATTGATCACTACGCCTGATACCCCCGCACGCCGATCCCATCATGCGTAACTCCAGAACCACCGTGGGAGTCGCCTCGCCGGCGTCGGGTGGCCGACAACATCCGCGGATGCTCTCCTCCTCCTCCTTTCACTGTTGCCGCCCGCCCCCATCCTCAGCCGCCGGCACGCGGCCGAGAAGGCGGCCGGGCCGTCCTCCCATCCTCGGCCACCGGAGTGCGGCCAAGGGAGCGGCCGAGCCGGCCACCCCTCCTCTACCGATGTCACGTGGCTGAGGGAGTGGGCGCGCCGGCAGCACCTCCTCTGTCACCGGCTCGCAGCCGAGGGAGAGGTTGCGTCGGCCGCCCCTCCTCAACCGTCGGCGGGAGGCCGATGGAGCGGCCGCTGGTGGGCGGCCGAGGGAGCGACCGAGCAGGCCGCCTCTCCTCGGCCGTTGCCGGCGATATCCCGTCTCGCTAGAGAGTTCGGCGGTAAGTTCGTCAGGCTCACATGGGATCCTGTCCCCGTCGTCCGATCGTTTCGGGTCATTCCCCGTCGTCCGATTCGCATGTAACCACCCACTAACCATCGAGTTAGTGGGAGAATTTTATTATTAACTTAATTGGTTTACAAATAGTGGAATTAATTATCCTAATATGCACCCCTGAACTATAACAAAATATTTATAATAGTGGTTATGGTATGCGGATAGCCGCGTAACCATCATAACCACCTCGTGGAAAGTACAAAAGGAACCTCAGATGTAACACCCTGAAAATCAAAATTGAATCGGTCGCGTCTTACGAAATTTTGGTGCCTTAATAGGGGTACATGGCCTGGGACACAGGCGTGTCCAAGGACGTGTCTTTCTCTGTGTTGGCCGGCTGTGTCCAAAAAAAGGACACGGCAGGAAATACGGCAGCGACACGGGCGTGTCAAGCGTGACACGGGCGTGTGCATACCCGTGTCACCACCCGTGTTCCCAAGGGACGTGAGGGTTGGCGTGGCGATTATCTGTGACACGCCCCTAGGTCACGGGCGTGTCAGGACACGACACGGGCGTGTCAGGTTGAGACGCGGGCGTGTCTTGACCTGTTTCCTTTTCTATGCTTGACGATCGTGCCTGGATCGGGGTACACGGTCTGGGACACGGCCGTGTGCAAGGCCGTGTTTGGCCCATGATTGAGGAATTTTGGGCGGATCTGAGTCGTTCGTTTTCTTTAACTAAGATCTGACGGCCCAGGTGTGTTCCTTCTTTGTTAAGGCCTGGAATTGAGGATTAATTCCTCATTTTCTCTTAAGTCTTCTCTTTCTAAGGAGTTAGAGAGAGGAGAGAGCAAGGAGGAAGGAAGTGGAGGATTCCGGCCGCCGGCGGAGCATCAGAGCACCGAATCGAGAACCGAGACCGGATCCGCGGAGGAAATTCCCTTGCGAAGCTTTCCATCCGGATAGATTCCCATGGTACAAAAGCGAACTACAAGGGTAACGATTCTCTACTTGAGCATGTGAAGCTATCTTTCTTCTGCATAAGGAAACTCGCTCCCGTGAGTGTGCGGTGAGTGTGCGGTGTTCCTTGGGGTTGACGTGAATAGTCCCCCTTGTGTTGCATATAGAGTTCGGAACCGAAGTACGGACATAGACATTGTGTGTGAAACCTACCCGGACGTGTTGGTCTGGATCGGTGATGTTGCAAATTGTATGGTTTGTCGAAGAAGACTCTGTGCTTTGTGTTTTCGGGTTTATACGCAGTAGATTGCAGCAGGGATCCTTGGGGATTAACTCCAAGGCACACCCGGAAATCTGAGCGGAAACGTTGTTCTGCTAACTTGGCGGCCCGGGTGCCAGCCTTGAATATAACTGGGTTTTGTGTTGTTTGGAATGTTTTGGGATCCGAGAGAAGCTTGGCCAGTGCATACGTCTTAAGGTGACTATGCAGAGTGAGCAACGAGCAAGTGCAATCGGAACGTCCGCGATCGGCGGAAAGTAGTGCACCGAATGACGTGCCTATAACACCTCCTTCAGCAGAAACCATCAGATTGGTGGCTGAAGCAGTCTTTGCTATGATAAATGCCTAACCTGTAGGGAAAATGCACCATGCACCACCTGTTAATGAGCAAGAACCGATTAGGGTGGTAGAGGCAGGAGTGGTAGAACGCGTGGCAGTTGATCAAGTAGCACCAAGGAGGGCTACAAAGAAGCAGCTCAAGCATGTAATGAGCTTTAATCCTCCGATGTTCGACGGGATTGGAAAGCCAACTCAAGCTGAGGATTGGCTCTCTATGATAAAGAGAGTCTTGACGGCCACGTTAACTGAGGAGTGGCAGAAGACCACCATAGCGACCTTCCTATTGGCTGGTGAGGTGAGGCTGTGGTGGGACGAGTTGGAGGTTCACCCCTTAATGGGAAGGCAACTTGCAGATGTGCATATGGAGGAATTCTCAAGGTTGTTCTTGGCCAGGTATCTATCCTCTGCTCAGAAGCTTGAGATGGAGAATCAGTACCTTGGTTTGACTCAGGGAGGTAGAAGTGTGGATGAGTATATCCACGAGTTTACTCGGTTGGGTCATTATGCTGGTGCTACGTTTACTGAGGAGGAGCGGAAGACCAACCGATTCTATGAGGGTCTACGTGGCGACCTACAGCTTCTCCTTGTTGGTCCTAAGGCACAGGGCTTCCTAGCCTTAGTCAATTCGGCTCGTTCATTGGAAAAGGTCGGGAAGAAAGTCCAAGAGAAGAAAGACCCAGGGGATAAGAAGTTAGAGTTCAAAGTGCCAAATGCAAAGTCGGGTTTCCGCAAATGGAACAAGAAGCCGAAGACTTCAAGCTCAGTCCCTTCGTCTGGTGCGAAGGGGGCAACCACAAGTCGAGTCCCAAGAGCTTGCTATAATTGTGGAAAGATGGGGGCATTTTGCTCGTGAATGTTGGAGCGGACGTGCAATGTCCGAGAGGAAGCTTGGAGCGACATATGAAGAAAATGGGAAGGCGGTGGAGTCAACCGCGTCTCATCATACTCCAGCCCATTCTAGAGTATATAATCTTGGTCTGCAAGAGGCTATAAAACAAGCTGACGTGGTGACAGGTATGAGTTAAAATATATCAGTTTAACTTTATGTAGTTGTTACCTTTTTATAGGTTAGCTTATAAATGTTGGTGCTAGGCCTTGTGTGGATTTTCGATTGTCCGGTGAGAGCCCTGTTTGATACGGGAGCTTCGTATTCCTTCTTGTCCGAAAGATTCGTATCGCGCATCGGAGTCCCTTCCTTGATGGCAAAAGACAAGTTGGATGTGTTGTTGCCCTATGGGTGCTCAATGTGTGTAGATAGAATATGTGTGGTAAAGATACAGATTGGGGATCCGGAGTTTGATTTGCGAGCATCACTACTGCCGTTAGTGGAGTTCGACGTAATCTTTAGTATGGACTGGCTCTCGGAGCAGCGAGCATGTATTGATTATAACCAAAAGAAGGTTAAGTTGGGATTGTATACTGATCGGGAGAATACATTTACGGGCATGACTGGGTCTAGTAAGATTTTGATGTCGGCCCTTCAGGTGATTAAGACAGTTCGGTCTGGGACAGAGCTGTTTGTCACATTAGTGCAGACTTCAATGCCTAAGCCAAGTCTGGGCAGTATTCCAGTTGTGTCCGAGTATCCTGATGTGTTCCCAGATGATCTCCCAGGAGCCCCTCCTCAGCGGGAGATTGATTTTACTATTAAGCTGGAATCGGGTGCCAAACCGGTGTCACGCTCTCCGTATCGGATAGCGCCAAGAGAGATGGCGGAGCTGAAGGTGTAACTACAAGAGTTGTTGGAACAATGGTATGTGTGTCCAAGTTCGTCGCCTTTGAGCCCACCGGTCCTCTTCGTTAAGAAGAAGGATGGGAGCTTGCGACTCTGTATCGACTATCGGGAGTTGAACAAGCTTACGGAAAAGAAAAAGTATCTGATCCCAAGGATTGAAGATCTATTTGATCAGTTGGTCGGGTCAACAGTATATTCGAAGTTAGATCTGAAATCCGGCTACTACTAATTAAGGATAAGGGAAAGCGACATCCCAAGGACAGCGTTCAGTACGCGGTTTGGGCATTATGAGTTCACGTCATGCCGTTTGGGTTGACCAATGTGCCATCCGTGTTTATGGATCTGATGAACAGGATGTTCAAAGAATACCTGGACCGTTTTGTGATTGTATTTATCGACGATATCTTGGTGTACTCGCAATGTGAGGATGATCACTACAAGCATCTGCATACGGTGTTGGAGACGTTGAGAAGGAATCAGTTGTATGCTAAGTTCTCCAAGAGTGAGTTCTGGTAATCCTCGGTAGCATTCCTTGGTCATGTTGTTAGTGGAGAAAGGATAGCGGTGGATCCGACGAAGATAGTGGCGATACGGGAGTGGTCTGTGTTGTCTACAGTAGCGGAAGTACGAAGCTTTCTGGGGCTTGCTGGCTACTACAGGTGCTTCGTAGAAAACTTATCGTGGATAGCGCTACCACTCACGACATTGACAAGGAAGGATCAAAAGTTTGTGTGGTCGCTGGAGTGCGAGCAGGCTTTTGAAGAATTGAAGAGGCGGTTGACTACGACGCCTATTTTATGTTCGCCAAGTGGGACCAAAGGGTTTGAAATCTACAGTGATGCTTCGGGTAGTGGTTTGGGCCGTGTTCTACTATAGTATAGGAGCATGATAGCCTATGATTCACGACAATTGAAGGTTCACTAGAGGAATTATCTGGTTCACGACTTAGAGTTAGCGGCTGTGATATTTTCTCTAAAACTGTGGAGGCACTACTTGTACGGTGTGAAGGTAGATATCTACACCGATCATAAGAGCCCGAAGTACTTGTTAGATCAGAAGGACCTAAACATGAGGTAGCGGAGGTGGATGGAGTTCCTGGGGGACTACACCTTCTAGATACATTATGTGCCTGGGAAAGGAAATGCAGTTGCAGATGCATTGAGTCGCAGGGCTCCTACACATGCCAGTTGGTTGTCGGTATATGATGAGAGTTTTGTCTGTGATTTGGAGGCATTAGAGATCTCCTGCGTCGACAAGCAGACTAATGCCGAGGCGAAATTGTATTGGACAGAGGTGCAGTATGACCTAGCTGATAGGGTTTGACGGGCTTTGGTTCAGGATAGCAGCATGAAGCAGATCTTAGATGAATCTTTGGATGGGTAAAATTCCCAATTTACTGTTGAGGATGGACTGCTATGGAGGAACGGTCGCCTATGCATCCCTAGTGCAGATAGTCATCGGTAGGAGTTGATGTATGAGGCTCATCATACCAAGTACTTGTTGGAACACCCTATTACTAATTTGGGTCAGGATCACTATGTCTCTAGGAACCTTTGCCTGACCTTCTGTATAGCTTAATAAGTCAATTAGAATTAAGTCTAAGGGTTAGAAGTCTAGGTTTGGAAGCTGCCCTGAAGACCAAGTTTTTCTGTCTGGAGGCTAAGTCTGATCGTCGAGCTCAGCACGACGATTCGTCGAACTCCGATCGACGATCGTCTAGCTCAACTTCGACAGATCGTCGAACTCCACTCGACGATCGCTTAGCTCAACTTCATAATATCGTCGAACTCCATTCGACGATCGGTGAGCTCAGTTCGACGATTTTGACTCTGCCTTGTATCTTTATCTCTGAGCTCAGTTCGACGATCTTTGAGCTCAGATCGACGATTATTTTGCTGCTTAAGTTTTCCAGATCGCTGAGCTCAGCTCGACGATAGCAGAGCTCAGTTCGACGATTTCAGATAACTTCCAGAATTCAAATTCAAATCAGTTGGGAGTTATTCTGCAATTAATTCAGAGATTTGCTAGCCGTTTTCATTTATTTCTGGACCAAGTTTCAAGGGATTTTTCAAGAAATAATTCTGTGGACTTTCCTCCAGAAGAGATTATGCAATTAAGGATGCAATCAATGCAGACCAACGACTATCCTTGACAGAGAATGATATTCTATTCTGGAGCAGAGAATAAAAGGGAGAATGTTTTTTTTTAATCGATACCAACCAGAAGAATAGAACACACAATACAGAGAGAGAATACAGATTACAGAAAAATACTCAAAAAATCTTCTGTCAAAAAGAATTCTGAAGAACACTCATTCAAAGAGATCAAGCTTCCTAAAAATCTTCAGATCTCTTCAGTCTTCAAAGTGTTCAAGGCCAACATCATTTCAAGACTCCAGACACTCAACATTTCAGCCATTGCTGAAACCATCTATTGCTGGAGTTCTATCTTTGAAGGCCTATCACCCTCAGCAAAGCTTTTCTTCCTGAAGAACTCAAGGATTCAGGGGGAGCTTTGACATCAATCCACATAGTCTTCTCATTGTGATTGAGAAAAGAAGACTTCCATCACTCTCTCATCCCCACCTCTGTAAAGGGTTTTTCAAACTCCCTTCAAAAGTTTGAATCTGGTTTTTGAGCACCTTGTCAAAAGCTCATTGGTGGCAAGACACCTGATCAAAAAATCTGCTTTGGTTTTTGAGCACCTTATCAAAAGCTCATTGGTGCCCAGGACACCTGATCAGCTCATCCTGCAGTGGATTCCTACCTAGGGTGGTAGAAGAGTGGATGTACCCAAGTTTGGGAAACCACTATATTCCCTTGTGTCATCTGGTTTTGGCTTGCTTTCTTGTTGTTTCTGGCCTTGATTTTTCTGTGCTTAGTTTTGCATAGCTTAGTACTGTGATTAGATTTATTTCTGCTTCCCTGCTCACACATATTACAACAATTGTTGTAAAAGTTTGTAAAAGTTTTTAAAGCACCATATACTCTATTCACCCCCCCTCTAGAGTATATCAGATCTAGTTGCTCTTTCAATTGGTATCAAAGCGAGGTTGGTTAAACATACCATATCTGATTGGTTGTACAGGCTAACACCTGAACCCCAAGATCCCAAACTAGATCTATTTTTCTTTTGTATTTTATTATTAGATTTTGTTTGCACAAATCATGGCCCAAAACAAAGATTATGCTAGCACCAGACCTCCAGTGTGCAATCTGTCAAAGTTTGCACTTTGGAAAGCAAGGATTAGACTTTACATGAATTCTATTAACGAAGATATATTTAATTCTGTTTTGATAGAGTGTCCAAGACCCCCAGAGAATACAAGTACAAATGCTGTTCCACCTCCATCAGGAACAGATGCTGACATCAAAAAATGGAAAGTAGCTGATGCCAAGGCTATGAACATTCTAGCCCAGACAATGTCAGATGACATATTTCAAAAGGTAGCTGAATGTAATTCAGCCAAGGAAATTTGGGATAGACTCTCAGAAATAGTCTCAGGCTCAGCTGATGAAAGAAAGGACAGAAGATCCCATCTCATCTCTCAATATGAGAACTTCAAGAAGGGAGAAACTGAGTCAGTGGGAGACATGTATAACAGACTAAGTCTAATTGTCAGTGAACTGAGGACATTAGACAAAGAGATCTCTCTAACAGAACTTAATGACAAGATCCTAATGTGCTTCCCCAGCACTTGGGATTCAAGAATCTGGCCAATTAAAGATGCCATAAGTCTGAATGAGATCACCACTGAAGCTTTGTTGGGTAAGCTCAAATCTTATGAGCTGCTCATCAAGAATAGAGAGGAAGAACAGAAGGCTGCTTCACCAGCCACAAGAAAAGAGAAGACCATAGCATTCAAGGCAACTGAGGATCTGCCTGAAGATAAAGCTACAGACAATGATGAACTACTCAGCTTGTTGGCCAAAAGATTTTACAAGATGGCCAGAAAGGACTTCAGAAGAAGATCATATAAGGAGCAGGATAAGCCAAGATATGATAAGTCCATTGGTAATTACAAAGACATTATTTGCTTTGGTTGCAGGAAACTAGGGCACATAGTTCCTGACTGTCCAGAGAACAAGAACAAGGATAGAAGGGACAGAAAAGAAAGAAGGAAGGAGAGAGACTCCAAAAGAAATGGCAATAGCAAACCTTCCTCAAGCAAAAATAAGCATACAAGGAAAGGGTTTGTTGCTGAATCCTGGGGTGAGACTGAAGAGGAGTCAGAAGCCTCTTCCAGCTCCAGTGATGATGAGGATAATGCAGAAGAAAAGGAGTTCTGCATGATGGCAATCAATGCCTCACAGCACAATTCAGAGGAAGAGGAATCAGAGTCAGACTCAGAGACTCAACCTGAAGAAGATCAGGTAATTAGTTCCTTTGATTTTACTTCAGAAGATTTTAAATCTGAATTTAAAGCACTGTGTTTAGACCTACTAAAGTCTGAGAAAGAGATTATCTCTCTCAGAAATCAATTATCTGAACACAATGTTTTAAAGTCAGAAAACCTCAAACTCTCTCAGGAGTTGGAGAACTGTAGGGAACAGATAGCTTCACTGAAAAGTGAGCTCTCTGAGGCCAAGAAGCTTGAAGAATCCCTTAATGGGAGAAGCATCAAGCTGATGGACATCACAAGCATAGTGAACTCTAGATTCAACAGTACACTGGGCTTGGGTGCTTCATCCAGCCAACCTATAGTCCTAACAACTCCCATCAAGTTTATTTCTGACAAGGGAAAGGGAGTTGTAGAGGTTGCCAGGAAAAATTCTGATCTGCCTCAGAAAACTAAGTCCCAGCAGAAATTGTCGAACGGAGATCGACGATCGCCGAATGAAGATCGACGATCGCCGAACGCAGCTCGACGATCTCAGGAAAAATCGTCGAACGCTGATCGACGATCTCAGCCAAAGTCGTCGAACGCAGGTCGACGATCTCATATACCTGACCTCACCCATAGTCGACCGTCGAACGGAGCTCGACGATCTGACCCAAGATCGTCGAACTCAGCTCCAAGATCGTCGAACAGAGGTCAGAGCTCTGGAAACGTTTTCAAAGGCAAATCAAAATTGAATCCTAAGGGTTCTTCATCCCAAACCTTTAACCCTTATACTGAATGGATTATACCTCCAAGGAGATATCATCCTGAAGGATATAAGAGTCAACCTGGGATGTCTTTCATTTCAGAATTTAGAGGTTATCAACCTAGGCTCAAGGTAAACTGGGTCAAAAACAAATGAATTGTTTTATGTGCAGGTGAAGACCTATCCAACATCTAACCAGCAATGGTATTTGGATAGTGGATGCTCTAAGCACATGACAGGGAACAAGGACAACCTCACTTCCTTTAGAACCAAGCTTGGACCCAAAGTTATCTTTGGTGATTCCAACTTTGGACAAACTAAAGGATATGGTGCAGTCCAGATTGGTTCAGTAACCTTCAAGAAAGTAGCTTATGTGGAAGGACTGAAGCACAACCTAATTAGCATCAGTCAGCTGTGTGATGAAGGCTACCAGGTGACCTTCAGCAAAGCCTTATGCAAAATCAAGTCAGAGGACAACACAACTGTGTTGACAGGTAAAAGGAAAGGTTACATCTATCTATTAGATTTTCTTTCAACTGATGTAGATATTTGCCTGTTTAACTCTGTCTGTAGACCAAATGTTTTATGGCATAAGAGACTAGGACACCTAAACCTTAGAACTATTGCTACGCTATCCAAGGACAACCTTGTTAGAGGACTACCTTCTGGCCCCTACAAGAAGGAAGGACTCTGCAGGGCTTGTCAATTAGGCAAGCAAACTAAAAACAGTTTTAAGTCACTTAATAAGAGTGATTCACCTAGGATATTGTATCTGTTACACATGGATCTATTTGGACCCATCACAGTACAAAGCCTAGGAGGGAAATCCTACACTTTAGTAGTTGTAGATGACTTCTCCAGATTCACTTGGGTGTTCTTTCTAAGGAAGAAGTCTGATAACTTTAAGTGTCTGACAGAGTTTCTCAAATGTATACAGATTGAGTTCAATACTCACATTGCCCTGATCAGAAGTGATCATGGGACAGAGTTTGATTCTCTTCTTATGCAAGAGTTCTGTCAGAGTGAAGGGATCAGGCATACTTTCTCAGCTCCTAGAACTCCTCAACAAAATGGGGTAGCTGAAAGGAAAAATAGAACCCTTATTGAATCTGCCACTACATTGTTGTCAGATGCTCATCTACCTCTATCCTTTTGGGCAGAGGCAGTGAACACCTCCAACTATGTGCTGAACAGAAGTCTGATACATAAACTAAAGGGAAAGACTCCCTATGAATTACTCAAAGGGAAGAAACCTAAAGTTGACTATTTTAGAATTTTTGGTTGTATTTGTTATATTCACAATAATGACAAGAAATATTTAGCAAAATTTCAAGCCAAAGCTGATGAAGGAGTGTTTCTGGGATACTCCATGATCAGCAAGGTCTATAGGGTCTATAATAAATCATCTTTGAAAATTGAGGAATCTGTTCATATTTCTTTTGATGAAACTAACATGTCCTTCAAGGAGAAGATTTCTTCTACCATAGAACCTTTGCAGGAACACTCTCTAGTTGAAGATATGAACAAGTTACAGGTTGCTCAAGAGGATGAAAGCAGTGAAGATGAAGGGAATGCTCAACACATTGAAGCACAACCTGAAGAGCCAGTTGTTGTACCACAAGAGGAAACAACAACACAGGTTGGTGAACAATCAACATCCCCTGTTGATTTAGTAACATCAAGAGACCATCCAATTTCCCAAATAATTGGAGAAATCTCAGCTGGTGTGTAAACCAGAAATCAGGTCAACCAAAACCTGTTGCACACCTGCTTCCTATCTCAAATTGAACCTCAGTCCATTCAAGATGCAGAGCAAGATCCACATTGGATCATTGCAATGCAAGAGGAATTGCATCAGTTTGAGAGGAACAAAGTATGGGAACTAGTGCCAAAGCCTAAGGATCATTCCATTGTTGGAACAAAATGGGTATTCAGAAACAAACTGGATGATCAAGGAGTAATTATAAGGAACAAGGCAAGGCTAGTTGCTCAGGGATATTCTCAAGAAGAAGGAATTGACTACGACCAGACTTTTGCACCTGTTGTAAGATTGGAAGCCATCAGGATATTTCTAGCTTATGCAGTTCACAAAGGCTTCAAAGTATATCAGATGGATGTCAAAAGTGCCTTCTTGAATGGAGACATCAAAGAGGAAGTCTATGTCAGACAACCTCCAGGTTTTATCTCTCCAACTTTTCCTGATTATGTTTTTAGATTAAATAAAGCATTATATGGTCTCAAGCAAGCTCCTAGAGCATGGTATGAGACCCTAGCATGCTTTCTCTTGGAAAATGGTTTTATAAGAGGTAGAGTAGACCAAACTCTTTTTATTAGAACCCATAAGTCTCATACCCTACTAGTACAAATTTATGTAGACGATATCATTTTTGGTTATACTGACTCAAAATTGTGCAGAAGGTTTTCTAACCTAATGCATTCTAAATTTGAGATGAGTAGCATGGGTGAGCTATCCTTCTTCCTAGGATTGCAAGTCAAACAACATGCTGAAGGCATCTTTATTTCTCAAACCAAATATGCTAATGAACTGGTTAAGAAATTTGGTATGTCTGAGGAATCTTGTATGAAAACACCCATGCCTACCAATGTTGTATTGGATGCTGATGAACATGGGAAACCTATTGATCAGACAACATATAGAGCAATAATTGGCTCTTTACTGTATCTTACAGCTAGTAGACCAGATATCATGTTTGCTACATGTATATGTGCTAGGTTCCAAGTAAGCCCTAGAGAGTCACACCTAACATTAGTAAAGAGGATTCTCAGGTATGTTAAAAGTTGTCCAAATCTAGGTCTCTGGTATCCAAAAGATTCAGCATTTGAGTTAACTGGATTCTCTGATGCTGATTATGTTGGATGCAGAATTGACAGGAAAAGCACCAGTGGGACTTGTCAGTTCCTTGGTGACAGACTTGTCTCTTGGTTTTGTAAGAAACAAACATCTGTGTCAACTTCAACTGCTGAAGCTGAATATATGGCGGCAGGCAGTTATTGTTCACAAATATTGTGGATCCAAAATCAACTTCTAGACTATGGTTACAACTTAGAGAAGTCTAAAATCTTTTGTGATAACACAAGTGCTATTTCCATAGCTCAAAATCCAGTCCTCCATAGTAGGACAAAACATATAGAGATTAGACATCATTTCTTAAGGAATAATGTTGAAAAGAATAAAATTGAATTACAATATATCCCAACTGATTTACAAAGGGGAGATATTTTCACCAAGCCCTTGGATGAAAAGAAACACACCTTCTTCCTAAATCAGTTAGGAATGTTAGATGGAGGAAGTCTTAAATAATATCCAAGATTTTGAAAGCTAAAAATTGACCAATACTAGGCAAACATTCTGATTTTCCTTAGTGTCTAGAATTTTTCTGATCTCTGAACTGCGCTCGACGATTTGCCCCAAGATCGTCGAACGGAGATCGACGATTTCCAAAATCGTCGAACTGAGTTCAGCGCCTCTCAGATAGTATGAACTATCTCTTCCGATCAACGATCGTCGAACGGCGCTCGACGATTCTGTTCTCTGAACGAACGTCGAACGGAGCTCGACGCTCTCCAATATTGTCGAACGGAGATCGACGATGTTGAAAATTCTTCAGATTCCTTTAGAAGCCTCGATCGTCGAACTGAGTTCAACGATCTTTCCAATTCTGCGTCGAACCCTAATATAAAACTCTTTTTTCGCCGTCGTTCTCTCTTGCGCTTTCAATTTCTCTGCAAGAATTTTCTTCCCTCCAAACAGTTCTACGCTTGGTCGTTTTGTTTGTTGAGTTTTTGCAGGTACAATGGCTGTGTCTGTTGCTGTTCTTGCTGCAATGAAGTTCGATGCCGGGTTTGACATTGACATAGAATCATTCAGCACCACCGACCAGATTTTCCAAGATATACTGGGTTTATTCAAGGATCAAAATCTGTCTGCCCTCATGACCACCAGGATCAAGCTAGCTTCAAATGAGATAAAGGAGTGGGTCTATACAGCTCATAATCAAGACAACTCTACAATAATTGGGTCCATTGCTGGAAATCAGGTACCCTTGACCCCCACAGTTTTAACAGAAGTTTTTGGATTGAGAAATGGAGAAGAATCTGCTGAGTTATCTGGAGAGGAGTTTTCTGACCTGCTTGCCAGGATGGGTCATCCAGAGGGAAACCCTAGCAAGCTATTCAAGAGGAATCTGTCTGTTGAATACAGGTTCCTGGCAGATGTAGTAGGGAAAGTGCTGCTGGCAAAGCACTCTGCTCATGATACTATATCTAGACATCAGCTCTGTCTCATGGGAGCTCTTGTGGATAAGAAAAGTTTGAACTGGGGAGAGATCTTTTTTGACCTAATCAAGAAGAAAATAAACAAAAGTTTTGTTAACTTTGGAAGGATTCTTGGAGTTTTTCTGCAGACCAGGTGCCCTGCCTTGCTGGTCTCCTCTGGAGTTCACATAAATGCCTCCAAGAGACTCACCTGTGCCCTCTTTGGCAAGTGGGACAGGCAAATCAGCAAGCCTGGCAGGCCCTCCTCAAGTGCTCCTTCAGGCACAAGGACTCAAGGAGTCACTCTCCCACAAGTCTCTGCCCCTGCAGATGACCTGGCTGCTGCTGTTGCTGCCTCTTCTCCTCCTCCACTTCCAACCCTTCCTCTACCATCCACCATTCCAGCTCCATCCACCATTACCATCTCTAGCCCATCTCCAACATCAACTCCATCTCCAGAACCCATTCTGCCTCCACCAGTAGACCAATTCCACCCACTGTTCTCATGCCCTCCACCAGCTGTCACCTCTTCTCCATCCATTCCATCCTTCACCCTCCTGGATGACTCCTATATGGATGATTCCCCATCCTCTCCTCCAGAGTTACCCTCCTCCTCCACTTCATTACAAGATCTCCTCCACTATATCATAGACCAACCTACTTTCACCCCATCCATATCCATTCCCCTGTCCTCCATATCCACCCTGCCCACACCTGAGCCCTCCATTCCACACTTCTCTAGCCCTTCCCTTCCAGCATCCCCAGCTGTTTCCCTTCCATCTACCTCTGCTCCAGCTGTTGAGCAAGTAGACCTCTCAGCCCTAGCTGACAGGCTGTATGTGCTGATTGCCCCCAGGCTCTCTATCCTGTTAGAGACCTCCTTAGCTCCTCTACACCAGTCAGTGGCAGCTCTATCTGCCAAGCTCTCCTCCCTCTTCCCCCAGGCAGCACCCACAGCAGTGTGCCTTGATCCAGCTATCTCTGCATCTAGGCAGGGGGAGATGCCATATGAAGAGACTCTTCATGCTGTTGTTGCTTCTGTTTCTGCTGCTGCTATTTCTCTTTCTGCTGCTGCTGTGCCTCTTACTCTAGTTCTGGCAATAGACCTAAGGTCTTTGCTCTCAGCTTTTGATACTACCTTTTTCAGTTGTCTGCCAGAGAGTAATGTTGTCCAGCCCACAGAAGACTTATCCAAGGCATTGGTACCTTTCTCTTGCTGTGACCCCAACATTATCTCCTCTTTTATACATTCAGTGATTGCTGCTACTGAAGATGCTGCTGCTGCTGAGATTGTTCATATTGCTGCTGAGGTTCCAACTGATTCTGCTGAGCAAATATCCAAGGATTTTCCTATGTCAGAGGCCACTGAAATTGAGCCTGCTGCTGATTTTGATGATGTTACTATTGTTATCAATGAAGTTGTTGCTGCTATCACCTCTCCAGCTTCTGTGGCTGTTAGTGAATCTGCTGTTGAGAGTGAATCTGTTGTTTCTGCTGTAAGTGAGACTGTTACTGCTACTGTCACCACTCCTGCTGCTGCTGTTGTTGTTTCTGCCTCACCTCCTGTATCTGCTGCTGTCTCTGCTACTGTCTCTGCTGCTGTCTCTATTGCTGTCCCTGCTGCTGCTACTTCAGCTTCTGCCTCATCTGCCTCTGTTCAGCTGAAGAAAGACTTGATGAAGAGAATAGATGCTCTATATGATGACCAGAGTTCTGAATCTGATGAGTTCAAAACAGACTCTGATGATTCTTCTGCTACTATTGCAAGGAAAAGGAAGGCAAGGAGCAAGGCAATGAAAAGGGTTCCTCCTGCAAAAGTCAAGGATAACAATGACATTACTTATTACATCCTTCATAATTGCCCTATTACTGAACATTGGATGCAATATTCTAAAAACCAGCTGAAAGTCATGAAGAAAAAGAGAAAATTTGAGAAAGGCTCTTCCCAATTCCAGCACCCTCATCCTCCTCCACCACCTCCTCCTGATGCAGGTGCAGGTGGAAGCTCTGCAAGTCAAGCCCCAGCTAGAAGCCAGGCTCCCTATCAACCCCATGCTAGATACTACCAAAGGGAAAGCCAGTCTAGGGGTTCATATTCTAGGAGAGGAGGATACAAGGGTAATCAGAGAGATATTCAAGTTTATTCCAAAGGGTATTCCAGGCAGCACCCATATTCCAGGGGAGGACATGGTTCTTCTGATACATCATCAGGTCCTTTCCCCTACAAGCTAAAAGAGACTGTGTCTGCCAGGCCTCCTCAAGACATTCCTTCCAACAGGTATGAGCCACCTGTACCTTTTGAGGACCCTGAGAATAATCCATCTGCTTGGACTGCCAGGATGAAGGAATTGGCTGCACTGGACCAGATAAAGAAGGCCAGAGATCAAGGATTAGGTTCTTCCAATATTTCTACAATGTCTGAGCAAAGACAAAAAGAATTAGAGAAATATGGTTCCAGCAAATTCTTTGATGCTGAGAGATATATGGAATTACATTCTGCTGCTGTGGTTCCCAGGCCTACAAAGCAAACCTATTTGGGTGCAGCAGATGACACCAGGTCCAACAAGGAAGCTCTAAACCCTAACAGAGAAATCAAAATGGTTAAAGGCAAAGAGAAGAAGTGACTTTGTAAGGTGACAGTTTCTGTGAATTCTGATTATTATCTGGATGACATATATTTATCTGTGATGTTTCTGCAATGTCTAGCTGTGGTTTTCATGTTTTACTGATTGTATGTTATTATTTGAATTTTCCAAAGTCTGTAAATAGTAATCCTAACCCAAATAGGGGGAGATTGTTGGAACACCCTATTACTAATTTGGGTCAGGATCACTATGTCTCTAGGAACCTTTGCTTGACCTTCTGTATAGCTTAATAGGTCAATTAGAATTGAGTCTAAGGGTTAGAAGTCTAGGTTTGGAAGCTGCCCTGAAGACCAAGTTTTCCTGTCTAGAGACTAAGTCTGATCGTCGAGCTCAGCACGACGATTCGTCGAACTCCGATCGACGATCGTCTAGCTCAACTTTGACAGATCGTCGAACTCCACTCGACGATCGCTTAGCTCAACTTCATAATATCGTCGAACTCTATTCGACGATCGGTGAGCTCAGTTCGACGATTTTGACTCTGCCTTGTATATTTATCTCTGAGCTCAATTCGACGATCTTTGAGCTCAGATCGACGATTATTTTGCTGCTTAAGTTTTCCAGATCGCTGAGCTCAGCTCGACGATAGCAGAGCTCAGTTCGACGATTTCAGATAACTTCCAGAATTCAAATTCAAATCAGTTAGGAGTTATTCTGCAATTAATTCAGAGATTTGCTAGCCGTTTTCATTTATTTCTGGACCAAGTTTCAAGGGATTTTTCAAGGAATAATTCTGTGGACTTTCCTCCAGAAGAGATTATGCAATTAAGGATGCAATCAATGCAGACCAACGGCTATCCTTGACAGAGAATGATATTCTAATCTGGAGCAGAGAATAAAAGGGAGAATGTTTTTTTTTAATCGATACCAACCAGAAGAATAGAACACACAATACAGAGAGAGAATACAGATTACAGAAAAATACTCAAAAAATCTTCTGTCAAAAAAAATTCTGAAGAGCACTCATTCAAAGAGATCAAGCTTTCTAAAAATCTTCAGATCTCTTCAGTCTTCAAAGTGTTCAAGGCCAACATCATTTCAAGACTCCAGACACTCAACATTTCAGCCATTGCTGAAACCATCTATTGCTGGAGTTCTATCTTTGAAGGCCTATCACCCTCAGCAAAGCTTTTCTTCCTGAAGAACTCAAGGATTCAGGGGGAGCTTTGACATCAATCCACATAGTCTTCTCATTGTGATTGAGAAAAGAAGACTTCCATCACTCTCTCATCCCCACCTCTGTAAAGGGTTTTTCAAACTCCCTTCAAAAGTTTGAATCTGGTTCTTGAGCACCTTGTCAAAAGCTCATTGGTGGCAAGACACCTGATCAAAAAATTTGCTTTGGTTTTTGAGCACCTTATCAAAAGCTCATTGGTGCCCAGGACACCTGATCAACTCATCCTGCAGTGGATTCCTACCTAGGGTGGTAGAAGAGTGGATGTACCCAAGTTTGGGGAACCACTATATTCCCTTGTGTCATCTGGTTTTAGCTTGCTTTCTTGTTGTTTCTGGCCTTGATTTTTCTGTGCTTAGTTTTTGCATAGCTTAGTACTGTGATTAGATTTATTTCTGCTTCCCTGCTCACACATATTACAACAATTGTTGTAAAAGTTTGTAAAAGTTTTTAAAGCACCATATACTCTATTCACCCCCCTCTAGAGTATATCAGATCTAGTTGCTCTTTCAGTACTCAATCCACCCGGGGAGCACGAAGATGTATAAAGACATGAAGAAGTTGTTCTGGTGGCCAGGATTAAAGAAGGATGTAGCACTTTATGTGGCCAAGTGCCAAACATGTGCCTTGGTGAAGGCGGAGTGTCAGAAATCCGGAGGTTTCTTGAAGTCCTTGCCTATCCCGGAGTGGAAGTTCGACGACATTTCTATGGATTTTGTGCATGGTTTGCCTAAGTCGCAGAGGGAAACAACGCCATCTGGGTGGTCGTAGATAAATTGACAAAAGTGTCGCACTTCATCCCGAACAGGAAGGAAGATCCGGTGGAAAAGTTAGCCAAACTCTATGTGGATAATATTGTTTGATTACATGGTGTGCCCTGTAGTATTGTTAGTGACCGAGATGGACGTTTCACGTCGAATGACTGGAGGCTGGTGCATAGACTGTTGGGAACTAAGTTGAGTTTCAGTTCAGCCTTTCATCCACAGACGGATGGTCAGACCGAGAGGGTCAATAGGACGTTGGAGGACATGGTGGAGTTTGCATATAACAACAATTATCAACCGAGTGTTAGAATGGCGCCTTTAGAGGCCTTGTATGGGAGAAAATATCGCATGTCGTTGTCTTGGTTGGAGACAGGCGAGTCGAAGTTATTCAAACGTCAAGCGGTGGAATACGCCACTTCAATGATACGTACAATTCAGGAACGGTTAAAGATCTCTCAGGACAGACAGACAAAATACTATAACGCCAAGCATAGGAACATGGAGTTCGGTGTTGGAGACTGGGTGTATTTGAAAATCAAGCCGTTCAAGGGTGTCTCATGGGTTCGACGCTTGAAGAAGTTGAGTCCGAGATACCTTGGACCGTTTGAAATCCTGGAGCGGGTTGGCAAAGTAGCGTATCGATTGAAGCTGTCAATGGAGTTGAGGGGGCTACACGATGTATTCCACATATCGGTATTGCGGAAGGTGGTGCAAGAGCATTTGCAGGTCGTTGTGGTCGATCAAGTGCTGGTTGATTACAGGTTGACGACAAAGGTCAAGCCAGTACGCATTGAAGACTTTGAAGTCAAACGACTCCGCAACAAGGAAATCTGAATGGTTAAAGTCCATTGGGATAACTGCGGACGTGAGGAGCTTTCATAGGAGCGAGAGCAGACTATGTTGGAGGAATACCCCAAGTTATTACACTCAGGTAACATTTAAATTTTGTGTACCTTTACATAATTTTGGGACGAAATTCTTTAAAGGGGGTGAGATTTGTAACACCTCGAAAATCGTAATCGAACCGGTCGCGTCTTACGAAATTTTGGTGCCTTAATAGGGGTACACGACCGGAGACACGGGCATGTCCAAGGCCGTGTCTTTCTCTTTGTTGGTCGGCTGTGTCCATAAAAGGACACGGCAGGAAATACGGCAGCAACACGTGCGTGTCAAGCGTGACACGGGCGTGTGCATACCTGTGCCACCGCCCGTGTTCCCAAGGGACGTGACGGTTGGCATGGCAATTATCTGTGACACGCCCCTAGGTCACGGGCATGTCAGGACATGACACGAGCGTGTCAGGCTGAGACACGAGCATGTCTTGACCCGTGTCCTTCTCTGTGCTCGACGATCGTGCCTGGATCGGGGTACGCGACCTGGGACATGGCCATGTGCAAGGCCGTGTTTGGCCCAGGATTGAGGAATTTTGGGCGGATCTGAGCCGTTCGTTTTCTTTAAATAAGATCTGACGGACCAGGTGTGTTCCTGCTTTGTTAAGGCCAAAAATTGAGGATTAATTTCTCATTTTCTCTTAAGTCTTCTCTTTCTAAGGAGTTAGAGAGAGGAGAGAGCAAGGAGGAAGGAAGTGGAGGATTCCGGCCGCCGGCGGAGCATCGGAGCACCGAATCGAGAACCGAGATCGGATCCGCAGAGGAAATTCCCCTACGAAGCTTTCCATCCGGATAGATTCTCATGGATCAAAAGCGAACTGCAAGGGTAATGATTCTCTACTTTAGCATGTGAAGCTCTCTTTCTTCTGCATAAGGAAACCCGCTCCCGCGAGTGTGCGGTGTTCCTTGGGGTTGACTTGAATAGTCCCCCTTGTATTGCATATAGAGTCCGGAACCAAAGTACGGACATAGGCATTGTGTGTGAAACCTACTCGAATGTGTTATTCTAGATCAGTGATGTTGCATATTGTATGGTTTGCCGGAGAAGACTTTGTGCTTTGTGTTTTCGGGTTTCTACACGGTAGATTGCAGTAGGGATCCTTCGGGATTAACTCCAAGGCGCACCCGGAAATCTGAGCGGAAATGTTGTTCTGATAACTTGGCGACCCGGGAGCCATCCTTGAACATAACTGAGTTTTGTGTTGTTTGGAATGTTTTGGGATCCGAGAGAAGCTTGGCCCGTGCATACATCTTAAGGTGACTATGCAGAGTGAGAAACGGGCAAGTGAAATCGGACCTGGGCTATGTGGTTCGGTGCGAGAGACCCAAAGAGGGACTGGCCGTTGGCATAGCCGGGAGTCTTAGACAGTGGTCAGAAAGACTAAAAAATGCTCACGATGTTGCCATCCCGTGGATGGTGGTGAAGCCACAGAATTGACCAGATTCACCGATAATGTGGCCTGAGTGCACGGGGTGTTTGGCCATGTGAGCCTACACCTGTGGCGTAGTACGGTCGCACTTTATTGTTTATCTGGGCTAATGAAATGCAGGAAAGGAGCACCACCGTCTCGAGTAAGGGGCGGGGTCGTTATAATTTGGTCGGCTTTGGATGGTCGTTACTTTGTTTGCTACCATGCGGTGGAATGTTGCTTGCAGATGCAGCGGAGGCAAGCACCAAATAGCGGGTTGAAGCTCATGTTGTTGAGCTGGCCCTCGAAGGCTAAAGAGAACCATTGTTTTTATTTTTGTCATGTGTGTCCGGCCTGCGAGCCGATGTATGTAAATCATTAATTTGTTAAGTAAACTCTTGTAAGGCCATAAGGCCAAGTACTTTCAGTGTATTTGTTATTTCATTCCTATGGTAGTATGTGGACATTCATGATAATTGTTATTCAATTATGGGTTCTTTCCAACTGTTTAAAAGCTTCCACTAGAATTCTCTGTGTTAGGGTGAGTAGTTATAGTTGGATTTTTGATATTCTTATATAACCCTTCCGACTGTCCGTGGTATATGACGTCGGGTTCTAGCTGGACCTTCTGTTATATGTCATTCGATAGATGGGGGTGTTATAATTTGGTATCAGAGCTCGGTGTTGGTCTTCTTTATTTGAATTCGTGGGCGAATTCTTTTAAGGGGTGGTGAGCACATGTATGTGCGTCATCATTATAACATAAAAGAACCCATAAATGTCCACTTAGGAATGAAAAATACACTTGTTTTGAGGAACCTGAGTGTTCCAATGATTGCTTTTAGCAATCTGTTTGTCGCCTAATCAATGGTATATGCTATTATAGGCAGCTAGGAGCGGTGTTGGGCAATCGGAACGTCCGCGATCGGCAGAAAGTAGTGCACCGAATGATGTGCCTACAACACCTACTTCAGCAAAAACCATCATATTGGTGGCTGAAGCAGTCTTTGTTATGATAAATGACCAACCTGTAGGGCAAATGCACCACGCACCACCTGTTAATGAGCAAGAACCGATTAGGGTGGCAGAATAGGGAGTGATAGAACGCATGACAGTTGATCAAGTAGCACCAAGGAGGGCTACGAAGAAGCAGCTCAAGCTTGTGATGAGCTTTAATCATCCGATGTTCGACGAGATTGGAACGCCAACTAAGCTGAGGATTGGCTGTAACATCCCATGTTACTTCTGGACCCCTCAACTTAGATTGGGTTAGGCATGGGGTGAGACCTAAGGAGATCAACTAGGTTTGACCCTAGGTAGTGGGTGGTAGCCATGTGGAGCCCACCATAGGACCAAGTCAAACTAGGTCAAACTAGCCTGATTAGGGATCCTAGCCACACCATGACCCCACCACATTGCCCTAACCCTAAAAACAATCTAAGTGGACCCTAGGGTATGTCACTGGGTCAACATTTTGACCCCAGTTGACCAAGGTCAACCTTGGGCTTAATTTGGTCAAACCCACACCCATAGGCCTAATTAACCTAAGTGGGGCACCCCTTGACCCAAACTTAGTTGGGTGGTGCCACTAGACCCACTTCCACCAAGTGGGGTCAGTCCACCCTCCATGGTTGACCAGTCAACCTTAAAAGTCAATTTGGTCAACAATTTGACCTAAATAGAGAAAATGAAGGCCAAGTCATTTCCCCTTGGACCAAGCCCACTAAAATTGGCCCAAAGTCAGTCCAAGTGAACAAGACCAGTCCTACCCCTCTAAATCAGGAGAGAGAATACATGCAAGGGGGTAAAATTGGAATTTTGGGAGAAGAGGAGAGAGAAAAGGGAATGAAGCAAATTTTGGCCACATGGCCACCCCATCAGCTGGTTTGGGCTGCCCAAGACTAGGTGGCTGACCTCCCCTCTTTAATTCTAGCAGGAAACCAGGGCTGTGAGCCACATGGCAGCTGGGTGAAATCTCCAAAGCTCAAAACCGAGCTAACATTGGAGTTATCTCCACTTATAGGCCACCTCAGTACAAACAAACCTCACCATTAGTTCCAAAAGGCTGAAAGGAGTGGAGTTCGACTGTTTAATCATGGAGAACGGTGGAGATTTGAGCTTTCGGGGTGGAGCTCGCCGGCGCACCACCACCACGGCAAACCGCCGCCTGACCCGCAGCCAAGCCCCGATTCAGGTGCGTTTCACCTCACCTCTTCCCGTACTAAATTTCTAGATCGATCTAGGGAGATATCTGGCTCAATCGAGCCCGATGCCATGAGAGGAAATGGTGAAAATCGAGCTTTTCTTTTCTTGCTCGGGTTCGCCGGAGGAGCCAACTCCGGCGGCCCCACCGCCGGGAAACGCTAGCCCCCACCTTAACGAAGGTGGTGGCGATATCCGCCGGCGGTGGTGGTGGCTCAGCTGGCCGGAAAAGGGCAGCCAACATCGTCCAGGAAGAAACGATCGTGGCCGTTCAACTCATCGGGGACGATGACTAGATCCCGTCGATTTTACTTTAAGATTCGTGCTCAGATATTAATATAAATTAAATTAATGTATTGAATAGTAACATTTCCTGTCACATATATTCAGTCCTTTTGCATGTTAAATTTAGGCCTCTTAAAGGCAATTCCAGAACTTAGGCCCTTAATGAAAAATGTAGCCTAGGGTCTTACCTTTAATATACCACCCTAAACATACATTTTGGTGTAGTGTACAGTCCTGTAGGACATTTCTCCTAGGACTGGTCCTAGAGTAGGGCAGAAATTAAATTGGATGCCCTGGTCACAATATTAGTCACCATGGCCCCAAATTTTGGGCACATCCATGATTAGGGCATACTTACCTCCTGCCAAAATTTAGGAATTTGTGGAAAATATTTTCCTATAGTTTTTGGTAAAATATCAAAATATAAATAAATGGCATATATGGAGTTCTACTCCTCCCCATGGCCCCAAATTTTGGTGGTGGGTCAGTGGGGTCATCCTTGGTGCATGATAAAATTTTCAGCACCTTGGGTTCACTGCATGTTGGGGAATCCACTTGCATGTGCTAGCCTATGTTTAGCCTTGGTGTGCAAATAGCAAAAATGCAAATTGGTGT
Organism: Platanthera guangdongensis; assembly: GCA_039583875.1. NCBI lineage: Eukaryota > Viridiplantae > Streptophyta > Magnoliopsida > Asparagales > Orchidaceae > Platanthera > Platanthera guangdongensis. Next base: position 47,961,439 of record CM077147.1, read on the forward strand.
ATTTAGCCCAATGGTGACATGCAAGAGTCATGAAATTATTTACAGGGGTTCATTAGGGTAAATTTCATCCCTCAAATTAATGATGGAATTTTTGGAATCAAAATTCCATTTATTGGAATTTATTTTAAATATAACTATTTTGGAAATAAAATTGGAAAATAGGATTTATTCAAGTACAAATCCAAACAACTTTGCCAAGGCATAGATAACATCACATTTGACTTAGGAAAAATATGATTTCTCTGTTTTGAAGAACTTTTGGAATAGATACCCTAAATTCCCCATTTTATCCTTATTTTGTTAATTCTTGAAATGATGGATTTATACCTCTGAAAAATTTGGAATTTATTCTACTGTTATAAAATGTTGTTATTAGTTTATCATAAATTTCTCAGAATTTAATGGATGCATTACTTGTGTTAAATTAGTACAATGGCATTTTGGTAAATATCTTATAATGAAATCTCATAGGCCATCTTACATTAAATGTTGATGATTCTCTGCCAATAGTCATAAATTAGTGTCCTAAAAGCTCTGTAATGTTTCTGGAATTTTTGAGTACATAATGCCTATACATCATTTGGAAAATGGAATTTGTGTGGAATTGATATTAAATTGAAAATGATAATAAATAATTTAAGGAAAATTATGAAATTCTGTAGGCAGTAATATTTTGTCAATATACATCTCAGGAAAAATTCCCTAGGTCAGTGGATGCTTAATCAAACCACTTCATGTGTAAAGTGACCTAGCATTTAAATTAAAAGAATTAACTTAAATGACTTTTTGGCCAGGAAAAATTATGAGAATCCTTAGGGTAGTTCCCTTAGTCCATAATACCTTAGGATAAATATTTAGAGGCAAGATGCCTTAAGTTTTGGAAGATCACATTTCTAGGGTAAACATAGGTCATGGTCTGCATATAACACAAATAGGTCTTGCCTTAGGGGAATTACCAGGGGATTGATTATCGGCAGAAATAAGAGAGAGTTCAACATATGTAACCCTGGTGGGTAGAGTTTTTTTAGTAGTGAGGGATCAAAAGTGCAAGTCTTAACTAGCAACTGGAGTGGGGATCGGCGAAAGACCGTCGGTTTCCCGGTAATACCTTAAGTCACTAGGGTTGTACTAAAGCAATAAGGAGAGCTGGGGTGATACATGGGTAGCCATCAACTAAAATAAATATCCTTGCGAAAGGGAACGTTGGGCGTAATCCCAACATAGTTCCTAGTACCCTTTGAGAGCCCTTCACAGGGAATACCGGGGGCAGTCCTGGGATTAACCTTAAATCTCTAGGTGTAATAAACTGTAGACAAGAGTAGTATAATAGGTTAGGACATTGTCGTACCTTCTCCCCCGTGTGGGGTTGGAGAGATTCATGATATATGCTCACCCGTTTGGGGTTTGAGGAGTTGGTATAAAGGCACTAATGTGCGTTCTCACCCGTTTGGGGTTTGAGGGAGTTGGTATGAAGGCACTAATGTGCGTTCTCACCCGGGTTTGGGTTTGAGGGATTCAGGATGGGTTTTGGTCCTGCGAGCGGGAGGCTCGGTATGAATTACTTGCATGTGCATAAATATCATGGCGGGGCAAGCGGTACTGGCCGTTCGTCACACCAATGGCAGTACGGTACACCAGGCGGTTGTGGGAGTTAGAGGGGCCAGTGGGTTGTTTTACACTGCGGTCTGGAGGACGATCCCCGATAACACACATCCGACCCAACAAGACTGACGGGTTTGTCAGCAAAGTACGTACGCGAGACTCTAGAGTGCACCTTGGACGTGTACAGAGGCGTATGAGAGGGGTCTAAGGCTTGGTAGTGTGCATACCGGTCTAGAAGCGGAGACGCCCGCTCCGCTGCTGCCGTAGCCACAGCGGTGGTACCCGAGAGTGATGCTAGCTCTCAAAAAGTGGGAACTAAAGGTCTGTGATCACAGAGTCGTTGTGTGTGAGTTGCACTTGCCTGCGCATAAAATTGCATCATATCATTCATTCATATTAGGTCATACGCTTCATAGATCCTTATCATATAAATTAGTATGGGCTCTTTTATATGATAAGTTAAATTTCCTGGAAATCCTAACTTATATATTTGTATGGGCATTTATATAAGTTAGGGTACGTTTGTGATGATAGCATAGTGGTAGCTTAGCTTATTTACTTGTTCATGTTACTGTTCTTTACTTTCCTTTACTGCACCGCTCTTACTTATTACTTGTACCATACTTAGAACTGCTAGAGTAGGATTACATTACTTATTACAGCTCTAGTTAGATATTGTCACCTGCTTCCATTTTGCTACCCCTTGTTGTCCTCCGCTTCGTCCTCCCGCTCGGTGCCTAGGAGCTGCGGGGCGAGGTGCGGAGGAAACGACTTAGTCTTTTTGACTAATGGTCGGTGACCAACTATTTTTAGGAGCCCGTGGAGATGGAGCACCAGCACGTCGAGGAGGCAGGACATGAGGAGCAGATACCGCTTCAGCAGGCTACTACCACTACTGTGCGTCCTCAGGTGGGACGAGTCTTGATGTTCTAGTATAGCTTCCGCATTTATGATTTTGTGAGAGAGAGATTTGATGTACTGGGCATAAGCCCTTTTTACTCTTTCTTCTGTACTATTCTGTGGACTATTGATGTACTATTCATTTCTTTTATATGATTGTACTGTGACTTGTGGACTGATGGCATTTATTTACAGTTTACTTCTTTCTTCTCATGTTGGCCTACAGGTTTATGATCGTACTAGCCGGCAGGATCGGCGTGTTGCGGTGTCGACTAACCCGTGAGTTAGTGCCACCGTAAGACGGCGGTTCTGGGCATAAGATCCGGTAGCCCTCCTTGGTAAGGGGGAGGGGGGTCCTACAAACTGGTATCACTTGAACAACGATCATATGAGAAAGAAGTCCACAACATGGGACCACCCCCGCCCGAGCATTAGTTTGCGGACAAACTATGCAGCGGAAGCAGTGGTGTGCCCATGTGTAAAGTCACATAAATGGTCCACAAAGTACAATATTTTAGGCCAACTTTGCTTTAACCTCACCTTTATGCAACCTCCACAGGTCGCAGCGCCGCAAAATGTGGCTCATCCCCCTCCAGCTGCCACTCCATTCCTACATACGGAGATGGGGCAGACCCTGACGGCGATTTTGGATGCCTTTAGAGCCCAGCAAGTCCCGGCTCCACAGCCAAATCCGGGGTCGAGCTGGCTGAGTGCATTCAAGAGCCTGTCCCCACCGACGTACCGCGGGACAGAGGATGCGGTGAAGACAGAAGAATGGCTGGAGGCCATACACGAGATCTTAGCGGGCATCAGCTGCCCAGTTGGCCAGGCAGTACCTCTAGCCACCTCTGTGCTAGAGGCCCACGCGAAGAGATGGTGGAAGTCAGTCCGGGAGTCTACCTATGCGGACTTTGAGCTGTCAGAGATATCTTGGGAAGAGTTTGGCGATGTGTTTCTGGAGCACTTCGTCTCTGCTACGGACAGAGATGCTTTGGAGGAGAGGTTTTTGAACCTCAAGCAGGGGACCAGATCAGTGATAGAGTACCAGAGAGAGTTCTCCCACTTGGCCAGGTTCGCGGGGATTCAGGACACCGACGATAGGAGGTATGCAAAGAGGTTCTACCGGGGCCTCAGGGATGATCTGAGGCAGGCTCTGTTATTCATTTCTCATGGCACATCCAGGCAGATCATCGAGATGGCGAAGAAGCTGGAGGCTGACCAGCTGATGGTGCGAGCCGGAGGGAAGAGACCATTTGATGGATCGACATCAGGTGAGAGCAGTAGGGGCTCTCAGAGAGGCAGGACCATTGGATACAGGAGGGGTGGGGGACGTTGTCGTCCCAACTTCAGGCAGGAGCAGGGGCCTCCTCCAGCATTGGCTCCCCCACCTCTACAGATACATGATCCGAGGAGACAGGATGACCGAGGCCACCGACAAGTGGTTTGTTACGGATGCCGCCAGCCTGGGCACATCAGGTCGGAGTGCCCGCACCGATTCCATCCCCCTCCTCCTCCTCCACCTCCAGTGGCCCCTGTACAGCAGGGCCGAGGACGAGGCCGAGGACGAGGCCGAGGTCGGGGATATCATGGCAGGAGGTGTGAGCAGGAGCAGATATACGCCTTGGACCTCACAGAGCCGAGGAATCCCGAGGAGGTTATTACAGGTACTTGAAGTTAATTATGAATTTTCTTGGATTTCCAATGATATATATTTAGTACCTGGAACTATAGGATAACAATTAACTTTCACATAAACAAACCTCAGGCATAGTCATGATCAGCGGCAAGCCCGCTCATACTCTTTTCGACACGGGTGCTTCACACTCGTTCGTATCCGAGGCCTTCATCGACGGACTCGAAGGCGTGGAGAGGTTCCCTGGACTAGAGATGAGGGTACGTCTACCCGATGGGTCGGAGCTGCGGACCACTGCACATTGTGATATGGAGGCCGAGATTGGCGGCAAGGCATTTGAGGCGCCGGCGACTATTCTGAAGCTGCAGGACTTTGACTTGATCTTGGGCATGGCCTGGTTGCACCGGAATCATGCCCAGATAGATTGTCCGTCCAGGAGGATCACGCTGAGACATGGCGACTCCCATGTTATCGTTGAAGGTATCCAGCCTATTTGCCACCTACTGTTATCTTCTGTACAGGCTGTGAAGGCCCATGAGCAGGGTGAAGAAGTTTATCTTATCTGCTTCGAGATGGTGGGGACAGAGGCGACTATCTCAGATATTCCGGTGGTTCGGGATTTCTCCGACGTATTCCCGGAGAAATTGCCCGGGCTACCGCCTGCTAGAGACTTGGATTTCAGGATTCAGCTAGTGCCGGGAGCGAAGCCGGTGTCCCGAGCACCCTACAGGATGGCTCCTAGAGAGTTAGCAGAGTTCAGGACTCAACTGCAGGAGCTAGTCGAGTCAGGATTTGTACGACCCAGTTCATCGCCTTGGGGAGCACCAGTTCTTTTCGTGAAGAAGAAGGACGGATCACTTCGATTATGTATAGATTACCAGGAGCTGAACCGATTGACAGTCCGAAACACCTATCCTCTACCTCGGATAGATGAGTTATTTGACCAGCTACAGGGAGCATTCTGGTTCTCCAAGTTAGATTTGCGATCCGGCTATTATCAGCTCCGTATCAGGGAAGAAGACATACCGAAGACGGCTTTCAGTTCGCGCTATGGATTATACGAATTCACGGTGATGCCTTTTGGGCTCACGAATGCTCCTGCTGCATTCATGAGTCTGATGAACCGTGTTTTCGAGCCTTTCTTAGATCGCTTCGTGATAGTATTCATCGACGACATCCTTATTTATTCTCGGACTCAGGAGGAGCATACAGAGCACTTGGCACAGGTCTTGCAGAGGCTGAGGGAGACCCAGATGTACGCAAAATTTTCAAAGTGCCAGTTCTGGTTGTAGGAGGTGGCATTCCTGGGGCACACGATCAGTGGGGCTGGGTTAGCAGTGGACCCGGCCAAGATAGAGACAGTGAGGGATTGGCCACGGCCGAAGACCGCATCTGACATCCGTAGTTTCTTGGGACTAGCAGGCTATTACCGCAAGTTCGTGGAGGGGTTCTCGAGGATAGCACTCCCCCTCACGTCCTTGACGAAGAAGGACATAGATTTTGTTTGGTCAGAGCGGTGTGAGACGGCTTTTCAGGAGCTGAAGGACCGACTCATCTCATCCCCCATTCTTGTGCTTCCATCCGGGAGCGAAGGATTCCAGATCTACACGGACGCCTCTTATCAGGGGATGGGTGCAGTCTTGATGCAGCATGGACACGTTATCGCTTATGCTTCGAGACAGTTGAAGAAGCATGAGCATAACTATCCAGTACATGATCTAGAGCTCGGGGCTGTGGTTTTCGCCCTGAAAATATGGAGGCATTACTTATATGGGATTCATTGTGACATCTTCTCAGATCACAAGAATCTCAAGTAAATCGATACTCAGAAGGACCTAAACCTGAGACAGAGGAGGTGGCTGGAGTTTCTCTGTGATTATGATTACAAGATCCACTATCATCCGGGAAAAGCGAACACGGTTGCGGATGCTTTGAGCAGGAGGGCCGGCACTTCTGGACCGGAGCCCCGATTGATGTCCATAGAGCTGCTTCAGATGATGGAGGACATGCACATTACCGTGGTGTCCGAGACCGAGCCAGTGGTATATAGAGAGTATTTGAGCTCAGTGATCAGCTGCGATGATATACAGGAGCGCATCCGAGCACATCAGAGGCTGGATGCTGCGTTACAGCCGATTTTCAGTGCCCTAGAGAGGGGCAAGGTCGAGGACTACACGTTACAGGATGATCTTCTTCGGTTCCGGGGGCGCATCTACATACCAGCAGGAGGCAGTATCCGGGAGGACATACTCCGAGAGGCACATTGCTCGAGATATTCAGTGCACCCCGGCATCACCAAGATGTGGGCAGATTTGCGGAGATCTATGTATTGGCCCGGGATGAAGAGGGAGATCACGGATTTTGTGACCCATTGCGAGACCTGCCAACGTGTGAAGGCGGAATGCAAGAGCCCGGGAGGTTTACTACAACCACTGCCAGTTCTAGAGTGGAAGTTCGAGGACATTGTTATGGACTTTGTACACGGATTGCCTCGCTCCCACTCTGGTCATGATTCTATATGGGTTATAGTGGACAGATTGACCAAGGTAGCGCGGTTTATTCCAGTTCGGAAGGATGCCCCAGTTGCAGTCCTGGTGAGACTATTTGTGGAGCAGTACATCAGATATCATGGTATCCCCAGGACTATTGTTTCGGACCGTGATGGTCGGTTCACTTCGAGCGAGTGGAGGGCCGTGCATGCTTATTTGGGATCTCGGCTTACCTTTAGTACCGCCTTCCACCCGCAGACCGACGGACAGACCGAGCGGACCATCCGGACCATGGAGGACCTGCTCAGATTATGCATATTGGATACGGGGAAGCCTTGGGAGAGGCTGCTGCCATTGATCGAGTTCTCGTATAATAACAGCCACCAGGCTAGCATCAGGATGGCTCCGTACGAGGCTCTTTATGGGAGGAGATGCCGGACACCGCTATCATGGGTACAGGATGTGGATACCAGGGCTCTGGGATCTGATTATATAGAGGACACTGAGGCTCAGATTCGATTGATCAGGGATCAGCTACTGGAGGCCCAGAGCAGGCAGGCAAAGTATTATGATGCTCGGCACCGGAAGGTGGAGTTCCAGGTTGGAGACAGGGTATTCTTGAAGATACGTCCAGTACACGGTGTTTCTCGGGTGCGGAGGCACAAGAAGCTCAGTCCACGATACATGGGGCCATACCTGATCCTGGAGCGGATCGGCCCCTTGGCTTACCGACTGCAGCTGCCACCGGAGTTGGGTGCATTACATGACGTCTTCCATGTCTCTTCCTTGCGAAGGGCTCTCCTTCGGCCGGAGCAGCACATTACTACTACAGCCGGACCAGTAGAGCCTGACAGATCAGTGAGATTGGAGCCGATCCGGATTGACGATACAGCCATCCGAGTGTTGCGGAAGAAAAAGGTCCCTCTTGTGAAAGTGCTGCGGTCCAACCATGGACGGGAGGAGCACACTTGGGAGCCGAGGGATCTGATGCTGGAGCAACACCCGGAGCTATTCGCATCAGGTACATTTAAGTTTTGTCTTTAAATTTCTTGATAATTCTTGCAAATTGAACCCCGTAGACCCGAACTTAAATTTCGGGGACGAAATTATTTTCTTGTTTATTGGAATTTGTAACATCCCATGTTACTTCTGGACCCCTCAACTTAGATTGGGTTAGGCATGGGGTGAGACCTAAGGAGATCAACTAGGTTTGACCCTAGGTAGTGGGTGGTAGCCATGTGGAGCCCACCATAGGACCAAGTCAAACTAGGTCAAACTAGCCTGATTAGGGACCCTAGCCACACCATGACCCCACCACATTGCCCTAACCCTAAAAACAATCTAAGTGGACCCTAGGGTATGTCACTGGGTCAACATTTTGACCCCAGTTGACCAAGGTCAACCTTGGGCTTAATTTGGTCAAACCCACACCCATAGGCCTAATTAACCTAAGTGGGGCACCCCTTGACCCAAACTTAGTTGGGTGGTGCCACTAGACCCACTTCCACCAAGTGGGGTCAGTCCACCCTCCATGGTTGACCAGTCAACCTTAAAAGTCAATTTGGTCAACAATTTGACCTAAAGAGAGAAAATGAAGGCCAAGTCATTTCCCCTTGGACCAAGCCCACTAAAATTGGCCCAAAGTCAGCCCAAGTGAACAAGACCAGTCCTACCCCTCTAAATCAGGAGAGAGAATACATGCAAGGGGGTAAAATTGGAATTTTGGGAGAAGAGGAGAGAGAAAAGGGAATGAAGCAAATTTTGGCCACATGGCCACCCCATCAGCTGGTTTGGGCTGCCCAAGACCAGGTGGCTGACCTCCCCTCTTTAATTCCAGCAGGAAACCAGGGTTGTGAGCCACATGGCAGCTGGGTGAAATCTCCAAAGCTCAAAACCGAGCTAACATTGGAGTTATCTCCACTTATAGGCCACCTCAGTACAAACAAACCGCACCATTAGTTCCAGAAGGCTGAAAGGAGTGGAGTTCGACTGTTTAATCATGGAGAACGGTGGAGATTTGAGCTTTCGGGGTGGAGCTCGCCGGCGCACCACCACCACGGCAAACCGCCGCCTGACCCGCAGCCAAGCCCCGATTCAGGTGCGTTTCACCTCACCTCTTCCCGTACTAACTTTCTAGATCGATCTAGGGAGATATCGGGCTCAATCGAGCCCGATGCCATGAGAGGAAATGGTGAAAATCGAGCTTTTATTTTCTTGCTCGGGTTCGCCGGAGGAGCCAACTCCGGCGGCCCCACCGCCGGGAAACGCTAGCCCCCACCTTAACGAAGGTGGTGGCGATATCCGCCGGCGGTGGTGGTGGCTCAGCTGGCCGGAAAAGGGCAGCCAACATCGTCCAGGAAGAAACGATCGTGGCCGTTCAACTCATCGGGGACGATGACTAGATCCCGTCGATTTTACTTTAAGATTCGTGCTCAGATATTAATATAAATTAAATTAATGTATTGAATAGTAACATTTCCTGTCACATATATTCAGTCCTTTTGCATGTTAAATTTAGGCCTCTTAAAGGCAATTCCAGAACTTAGGCCCTTAATGAAAAATGTAGCCTAGGGTCTTACCTTTAATATACCACCCTAAACATACATTTTGGTGTAGTGTACAGTCCTGTAGGACATTTCTCCTAGGACTGGTCCTAGAGTAGGGCAGAAATTAAATTGGATGCCCTGGTCACAATATTAGTCACCATGGCCCCAAATTTTGGGCACATCCATGATTAGGGCATACTTACCTCCTGCCAAAATTTAGGAATTTGTGGAAAATATTTTCCTATAGTTTTTGGTAAAATATCAAAATATAAATAAATGGCATATATGGAGTTCTACTCCTCCCCATGGCCCCAAATTTTGGTGGTGGGTCAGTGGGGTCATCCTTGGTGCATGATAAAATTTTCAGCACCTTGGGTTCACTGCATGTTGGGGAATCCACTTGCATGTGCTAGCCTATGTTTAGCCTTGGTGTGCAAATAGCAAAAATGCAAATTGGTGTATTTAGCCCAATGGTGACATGCAAGAGTCATGAAATTATTTACAGTGGTTCATTAGGGTAAATGTCATCTCTCAAATTAATGATGGAATTTTTGGAATCAAAATTCCATTTATTGGAATTTATTTTAAATATAACTATTTTGGAAATAAAATTGGAAAATAGGATTTATTCAAGTACAAATCCAAACAACTTTGCCAAGGCATAGATAACATCACATTTGACTTAGGAAAAATATGATTTCTCTGTTTTGAAGAACTTTTGGAATAGATACCCTAAATTCCCCATTTTACCCTTATTTTGTTAATTCTTGAAATGATGGATTTATACCTCTGAAAAATTTGAAATTTATTCTACTGTTATAAAATGTTGTTATTAGTTTATCATAAATTTCTCAGAATTTAATGGATGGATTACTTGTGTTAAATTAGTACAATGGCATTTTGGTAAATATCTTATAATGGAATCCCATAGGCCATCTTACATTAAATGTTGATGATTCTCTGCCAATAGTCATAAATTAGTGTCCTAAAAGCTCTGTAATGTTTCTGGAATTTTTGAGTACATAATGCCTATACATCATTTGGAAAATGGAATTTGTGTGGAATTGATATTAAATTGAAAATGATAATAAATAATTTAAGGAAAATTATGAAATTCTGTAGGCAGTAATATTTTGTCAATATACATCTCAGGAAAAATTCCCTAGGTCAGTGGATGCTTAATCAAACCACTTCATGTGTAAAGTGACCTAGCATTTAAATTAAAAGAATTAACTAAATGACTTTTTGGCCAGGAAAAATTATGAGAATCCTTAGGGTAGTTCCCTTAGTCCATAATACCTTAGGATAAATATTTAGAGGCAAGATGCCTTAAGTTTTGGAAGATCACATTTCTAGGGTAAACATAGGTCATGGTCTGCATATAACACAAATAGGTCTTGCCTTAGGGGAATTACCAGGGGATTGATTATCGGCAGAAATAAGAGAGAGTTCAACATATGTAACCCTGGTGGGTAGAGTTTTTTTTAGTGAGGGATCAAAAGTGCAAGTCTTAACTAGCAACTGGAGTGGGGATCGGCGAAAGACCGTCGGTTTTCCCGGTAATACCTTAAGTCACTAGGGTTGTACTAAAGCAATAAGGAGAGCTGGGGTGATACATGGGTAGCCATCAACTAAAATAAATATCCTTGCGAAAGGGAACGTTGGGCGTAATCCCAACATAGTTCCTAGTACCCTTTGAGAGCCCTTCACAGGGAATACCGGGGGCAGTCCTGGGATTAACCTTAAATCTCTAGGTGTAATAAACTGTAGACAAGAGTAGTATAATAGGTTAGGACATTGTCGTACCTTCTCCCCCGTGTGGGGTTGGAGAGATTCATGATATATGCTCACCCGTTTGGGGTTTGAGGGAGTTGGTATAAAGGCACTAATGTGCGTTCTCACCCGTTTGGGGGTTTGAGGGAGTTGGTATGAAGGCACTAATGTGCGTTCTCACCCGGGTTTGGGTTTGAGGGATTCAGGACGGGTTTTGGTCCTGCGAGCGGGAGGCTCGGTATGAATTACTTGCATGTGCATAAATATCGTGGCGGGGCATGCGGTACTGGCCGTTCGTCACACCGATGGCAGTACGGTGCACCAGGCGGTTGTGGGAGTTAGAGGGGCCAGTGGGTTGTTTTACACTGCGGTCTGGAGGACGATCCCCGATAACACACATCCGACCCAACAAGACTGACGGGTTTGTCAGCAAAGTACGTACGCGAGACTATAGAGTGCACCTTGGACGTGTACAGAGGCGTATGAGAGGGGTTTAAGGCTTGGTAGTGTGCATACCGGTCTAGAAGCGGAGACGCCCGCTCCGCTGCTGCCGTAGCCACAGCGGTGGTACCCGAGAGTGATGCTAGCTCTCAAAAAGTGGGAACTAAAGGTCTGTGATCACAGAGTCGTTGTGTGTGAGTTGCACTTGCCTGCGCATAAAATTGCATCATATCATTCATTCATATTAGGTCATACGCTTCATAGATCCTTATCATATAAATTAGTATGGGCTCTTTTATATGATAAGTTAAATTTCCTGGAAATCCTAACTTATATATTTGTATGGGCATTTATATAAGTTAGGGTACGTTTGTGATGATAGCATAGTGGTAGCTTAGCTTATTTACTTGTTCATGTTACTGTTCTTTACTTTCCTTTACTGCACCGCTCTTACTTATTACTTGTACCATACTTAGAACTGCTAGAGTAGGATTACATTACTTATTACAGCTCTAGTTAGATATTGTCACCTGCTTCCATTTTGCTACCCCTTGTTGTCCTCCGCTTCGTCCTCCCGCTCGGTGCCTAGGAGCTGCGGGGCGAGGTGCGGAGGAAACGACTTAGTCTTTTTGACTAATGGTCGGTGACCAACTATTTTTAGGAGCCCGTGGAGATGGAGCACCAGCATGTCGAGGAGGCAGGACATGAGGAGCAGATACCACTTCAGCAGGCTACTACCACTACTGTGCGTCCTCAGGTGGGACGAGTCTTGATGTTCTAGTATAGCTTCCGCATTTATGATTTTGTGAGAGAGAGATTTGATGTACTGGGCATAAGCCCTTTTTACTCTTTCTTCTGTACTATTCTGTGGACTATTGATGTACTATTCATTTCTTTTATATGATTGTACTGTGACTTGTGGACTGATGGCATTTATTTACAGTTTACTTCTTTTTTCTCATGTTGGCCTACATGTTTATGATCGTACTAGCCGACAGGATCGGCGTGTTGCGGTGTCGACTAACCCGTGAGTTAGTGCCACCGTAAGACGGCGGTTCTGGGCATAAGATCCGGTAGCCCTCCTTGGTAAGGGGGAGGGGGGTCCTACATTGGCTCTCTACGATAAAGAGAGTCTTGACATCCACGTTAACTGAGGAGTGGCAAAAGACCACCATAGCGACCTTCCTATTGGCTAGTGAGGCGAGGCTGTGGTGAGACGAGTTGGAGGTTCACCTCTTAGTGGGAAGGCAACTTGCAGATATGCCTATGGAGGAATTCTCAAGGTTGTTCTTGGCCAGGTATCTATCCTCTGCTCAAAAGCTTGAGATGGAGATTCAGTACCTAGTTTGACTTAGGGAGGCAGAAGTGTGGATGAGTATCTCCACGAGTTTACTCGGTTGGGTCATTATGCTGATGCTACATTTACTGAGGAGGAGCGGAAGACCAACATATTTTATGAGGGTCTACGTGGCGACCTACAGCTACTCCTTGCTAGGCCTAAGGACAGGGCTTCCTAGCCATGGTCAATTCGGCCTGGTCATTGGAAAAGGTCTTGAAGAAAGTGCAAGAGAAGAAGGACCCAGGGGATAAGAAGTCAGAGTTTAAAGTGTCAAATGCAAAGTTGGGTTTCCACAGATGGAACAAGAAGCTGAAGACTTCGAGCTCAGTCCCTTCATCTGGTGTGACGGGGGTAACCACAAGTCGAGTCCCGGGAGCTTGCTACAACTGTGGAAAGATGGGGCATTTTGCTCGTGAATGTTGGAGCGGAAGTGCAAAGTCCGAGAGGAAGCTTGGAGCGACATATGAAGAAAAAGTGAAGGCGGTAGAGTCAACCGCATCCCATCATACTCCAGCCCAGCCTAGAGTATATAATCTTGGTCTGCAAGAGGCTATAAAACAAGCTGACGTGGTGACAGGTATGAGTTAAGTTATAGCAGTTTAACTTTATGTAGTTGTTACCTTTTTATATGTTAGCTTATAAATGTTGGTGCTAGGCTTTGTGTTGGTTTTCGATTGTCCGACGAGAGCCCTGTTTGATACGAGAGCTTGACATTCCTTCTTGTCCGAAAGATTCGTATCGTGCATCGGAGTCCCTTCCTCGATGGCAAAAGACAAGTTGGATGTGTTGTTGCCCAATGGGTGCTCAATGCGCGCGGATAGAATCTGTGTGGTAAAGATACGGATTGTGGATCAGGAGTTTGATTTGCGAGCATCGTTACTGCCGTTAGTGGAGTTCGACGTAATCTTTGGTATGGACTGCCTCTCGGAGCAGCGAGCATTTATTGATTGCAATCGAAAGGAGGTTAAGTTGGGACTGTATACTGATCGTGAGACTACGTTTGCGGGCATGACTGGGTCGAGTAAGATTTTGATGTAGGCCCTTCAGGTGATTAAGGCAGTTCGGTCTAGGGCAGAGTTGTTTGTCACATTAGTGCAGACTTCAACGCCTAAGGCAAGTTTGGGCAGTATTCCAGTTGTGTCCGAGTATCCTGATGTGTTCCCAGACGATCTCCTAGTAGACCCTCCTCAGCGGGAGATTTATTTTACTATTGAGTTGGTGCCGGGTGCCAAACCGGTGTCACGCTCTCCGTATCGGATAGTGCCAAGAGAGATGGCGGAGCTGAAGGTGCAACTGCAAGAGTTGTTGGAACAAGGGTATGTGCGTCCAAGTTCGTCGCCTTGGAGCGCACTGGTCCTCTTCGTTAAGAATAAGGATGGGAACTTGCAACTCTGTATCGACTATCGGAAGTTGAACAAGCTTACGAAAAAGAATAAGTATCCTATTGAAAGTCCACCTAGTGTCAACTATGTGCACCTATGGGGGGGGGGGGAATAGGTGACGTGTGGTTCTTCTGCGGAATTTACGGATGTACCTGCACAATAAAAACAAAAACCACAGCACACAGAATACACAGCAGATTTATAGTGGTTCCCCGACTTGGGTACATCCACTTTCCCCCTACGACCTATCTCCCCAACAAGGTACGACTCGGTCACTTTTCCAACGGGATTGAAATCCAATCCCTGCACTAACGGAAGGAGCCCTTCCACACGTGAGAGTCAACACTCCCACAAAACGGGTTGCACCCAACCCTTACAACACGGAACAAAAGTTCCTTTACAACGAAATTAAATGTAGAATGTACACGTGATACAAACTTCTTTTGGAGACTATGGTGTTCCTCTTTGATCGACGACGTGTTCTTGAAGTCGATGAAGAGTCTACGACCTTGGTCTCTCTTGGAGAGGATTTCCCCGGAACCGGCGGCGGCACACGAGCGGCGGCTAGCTTCGGGATCGGCGGTTACGAAGAAGAGCAGCTGCTGAACTTGGAGATCCAAACTTCGTTGCGAAGCAAGCTCGGTCTACCAACGGTCACACGAGGATCGGTCGTCTCGATCGATTCGGATGGGAAGTTTTTCCGATCAACAAATCGAGAGACAAAGGATCTCTGGATAGACGCGTGAGACTCGAGCCTTGCTAAGCTTCTGTTGCCGGAGATCGGGAAGAAATCTCTATTGTTGACGGCGACCTACTTGCCCGACGGCGACGGCGGCGGCGGAGAGGAGTCGCGGTTTTAGGGTTTCGTTGCGGCTTGATTTTTGTTCCTTTTTCTCCGTAGTTTACTGTTCAAAATACCCATGTATTTATACCCTGTAGATACAGCACATTTGACCGTTGTGGGACCCACAAAAGAAATCCCCAGAATCCGGTTCAAACTAATCCAGAAGCAGAATCCGGTCCAGTAGCATCCTGAGAAATTGCTAAGGAAAAATCGGCGAGAATCGCATATGATTCTCGACGAATCGGCGAGAATCACCAAGTGATTCTCGACGATTCGTCGAGAATCATCAGTGATTCTCGCCGAATCACTTATTGATTCTCAACGAATTTCACTTTGTATACATGAGCTCCTTGGCCACTGGTTCGGCGAGAATCACTGGTGATTCTCGTCGAATCTAACTTGGTACCATTTTGAGATGGCCAGAAGGAGTCGGCGAGAATCACTAATGATTCTCGTCGATTCGGCGAGAATCACTAGTGATTCTCGCCGAATCGGCGAGAATCACTTGGTGATTCTCGTCGAATTTGCCTTGGACGAATTTTCGTCTTCCACCCCAGGAGCTGCTCCTTGATCCTCTGTGCTCCTTGTCTTCTCTTGCATATGAGCGGCCCTGTACTTGAAAGTAAGTGCACTCCAATAGAGAGAGTACACATAGGCCAACACACTGATCTGCTCAACGAGGGATTACGTCGTGCAGACCCGTGTATATTGACCTACTGCACCCTGACATTGGTGTGCACTTAGCGTGGAGGAACTGCAAGTACAACTTAAAATGTTTCATCAAATACATTGTGAATTCATCTTAGCTTGACAGGTGGCTTCCTCAAATCTAGGTGATCGTGGATACAATACCCAACACCTATCCCAAGGATTGACAATCTATTTGATCAGTTGGTCGGGTCAATAGTATATTCGAAGTTAGATCTGAAATCCGGCTACTACCAATTAAGGATAAGGGAAACCGACATCCCAAAGACAGCGTTCAACACTCGGTTTGGGCATTATGAGTTCACGGTCATGTCGTTTGGGTTGACCAATGCGCCATCCGTGTTTATGAATCTGATGAACAGGACGTTCAGAGAGTACCTGGACCGTTTCATGATAGTATTTATCGATGATATCTTGGTGTACTCGCAGTGTGAGGATGATCACTACAAGCATCTGCATATGGTGTTGGAGACGTTGAGAAGGAATCAGTTGTATGCTAAGTTATCCAAGTGTGAGTTCTGGTTATCCTCGGTAGCGTTCCTTGGTCATGTTGTTAGTGGAGAAGGGATAGTGGTGGATCCGACAAAGATAATGGCGATATAGGCGTGGCCTGTGTTTTCTACAGTGGCGGAAGTCTAGAGCTTTCTAGGGCTTGCCGTCTACTACATGCGCTTCGTAGAGAACTTCTCGGGGATAACGCTACCACTCACGACGTTGACAAGGAAGGATCAAAAGTTTGTGTGGTCGCTGGAGTGCTAGCAGTGTTTTGAAGAATTGAATAGACGGTTGACCACGACGCCTATTTTATGTTCTCCAAGTGGGACAAAAATGGTTTGAAATCTATAGTGATGCATCAGGCAGTGGTTTGGGCTATGTTCTGCTACAGTATGGGAGCGTGATAGTCTATGGTTTACGATAATTGAAGGTTCACGAGAGGTATTATCCGGTTCCCGACTTAGAGTTAGCGACCGTAATATTTGCTCTAAAATTGTGGAGGCACTACTTGTATGGTGTGAAGGTCGATATCTACACCGATCATAAGAGCCAGAAGTACTTGTTAGATCAGAAGGACCTAAACATGAGGCAGCAGAGGTGGATGGAGTTCCTGGGGGACTACACATTCGAGATATATTATGTGCCTGGGAAAGGAAATACAGTGGCAGATGCATTGAGTCGCAGGGCTCCTGCGCAGGCCAGTTGGTTGTCGGTACATGATGAGAGTTTGGCCCGTGATTTGGAGGCATTAGAGATCTCCTGCGTCGATAAGCAGACTAGTGTCGAGGCGAAATTATATTGTACAGAGTTACACTTTGACCTAGTTGATAAGGTTCGACGGGATTTGGTTCAGGATAACAGCATGAAGCAGATCTTAGATGAATCATTGGATGGGTCAAATTCCCAATTTACTATTGAGGATGGACTGCTATGGAGGAACAGTCACCTATGCGGCCATAGTACGGATAATCTTCGGGAGGAGTTGATGTACGAGGCTCATCATACCAAGTACTCAATCCACCCAGAGAGCACGAAGATGTATAAAGACATGAAGAAGTTGTTCTGGTGGCCAGGATTAAAGAAGGATATAACACTTTATGTGGCCAAGTGCCAAACATGTGCCTTGGTGAAGGCGGAGTGCCAGAAGCCCGGAGGTTTCTTGAAGTCCTTGTCGATCCCGGAGTGGATGTTCGACGACATTTCTATGGATTTTGTGCATGGTTTGCCTAAGTCGCAGAGGGAAAACGACGCCATCTGGGTCGTCGTAGATAGATTGACAAAAGTGTCACACTTCATCCCGAACAGGAAGGAAGATCTAGTAGAAAAGTTAGCCAAACTCTATGTGGATAATATTGTTCGATTGTATGGTGTGCCCCGCAGTATTATTAGTGACCGAGATGGACGCTTCATGTCGAATGACTGGAGGCTGGTGCATAGACTGTTGGGAACCAAGCTGATTTTTAACACAACCTTTCATCCATAGACGGATGGTCAGACCGAGAGGGTCAATAGGATGTTGGAGGACATGCTTCACATGTGGGTCATGGATTTCGGAAAGCAGTGGGAAGATCACATGTACATGGTGGAGTTTGCATATAACAACAGCTATCAAGCGAGTATTGGAATGGCGCCTTTCGAGGCCTTGTATGGGAGAAAGTGTCGCACACCGTTGTCTTGGTTGGAGACAGGCGAGTCGAAGTTATTCAAACGTCAAGCGGTGGAAGATGCCAATTCAATGATACGTACAATTCAGGAATGGTTGAAGATCGCTCAGGACAGGCAGGTAAAATACTATAACGCCAAGCATAGGAATGTGGAGTTCGGTGTTTGCGACTGGGTGTATTTGAAAATCAAGCCGTTTAAGGGTGTCTCGCGGGTTCGACGCTTGAAGAAGTTGATTCTGAGATACCTTGGACCGTTTGAAATACTGGAGCGAGTTGGCAAAGCAGCGTATCGATTGAAGCTGTCAGTGGAGTTGAGTAGGCTACACGATGAGTTCCACATATTGGTGTTGTGGAAGGCGGTGCAAGAGCCTTCGCAGGTCGTTGAGATCGATCAAGTGTCGGTTGATTACGGGTTGACGGCAAAGGTCAAGCCAGTACGCATTGAAGACTTTGAAGTCAAACGACTCTGCAACAAGGAAATCTGAATGGTTAAAGTTTGTAGGGATAACTGCGGACGTGAGGAGCTTTCATGGGAGCGAGAGCAGATTATGTTGGAGGAATACCCCGAGTGATTCCACTCAGGTAACATTTATATTTTGTGTACCTTTATATAATTTCGGGACGAAATTCTTTAAAGGGGGGGGGGGGAGATTTGTAACACCCCGAAAATCGTAATCGAACCGGTCGCATCTTACAAAATTTTGGCGCCTTAATGGGAGTACAAGGCCTGGGACACGGGCGTGTCCAAGGCCGTGTCTTTCTTTGTGTTGGCCGGCTGTGTCCAGAAAAGTACACGACATGAAACACGGCAGCGACACGGGCGTATCAAGCGTGACACGGGCGTGTGCATACCCGTGTCACCACCCGTGTTCCCAAGGGACGTGACGGTTGGCGTGGCAGTTATCTGTGACACGCCCCTAGGTCACGGGTGTGTCAGGTTAAGACACGGGCGTGTCTTGACCCGTGTCCTTTTCTGTGCTCGACGATCGTGCCTGGATCGGGGCACAGGGCCTAGGATACAGTCGTGTGCAAGACCGTGTTCAACCCAGGTTTGAGGAATTTTGGGCAGATCTGAGCCGTTCGTTTTCTTTGAAAAAGATCTGATGGCCCATGTGTGTTCCTACTTTGTTAAGGCCGGGAATTGAGGATTAATTCCTCATTTTCTCTTAAGTATTCTCTTTCTAAGGAGTTAGAGAGAGGAGAGAGCAAGGAGGAAGGAAGTGGAGGATTCCGGCCACCGGCGGAGCATTGGAGCACCGAATCGAGAACCGAGACCGGATCCGTGGAGGAAATTCCCATGCGAAGCTTTCCATCCAGATAGATTCCCATGGCGCAAAAGCGAACTACGAGGGTAACGATTCTCTACTTGAGCATGTGAAACTCTCTTTCTTCTACATAAGGAAACTCACTCCCACGAGTGTGCGGTGAGTGTGCGGTGTTCCTTGGGGTTGACGTGAATAGTCCCCCTTGTGTTGCATATAGAGTCCGGAACCGAAGTACGGACATAGACATTGTGTGTGAAACCTACCCAGACGTGTTGGTCTGGATCGGTGATGCTGCATATTGTATGGTTTGCCGGAGAAGACTCCGTGCTTTGTGTTCTCGGGTTTATACACAGTAAATTGCAGCAGGAATCCTTCAGGATTAACTCCAAGACGCACCCGGAAATCTGAGCGGAAACGTTGTTCTGCTAACTTGGCGGCCCAGGAGCCAACCTTGAACATTATTGGGTTTTGTGTTGTTTGGAATGTTTTGGGATCCGAGAGAAGCTTGGCTCGTGCATACGTCTTAAGGTGACTATGCGGAGTGAGCAACAAGCAAGTGGAATCGGACCTGGGCTATGCGGTTCGGTGCGAGAGACCCAAAGAGGGACTGGCCGTTGGCATAACCGGGAGTCTTAGACAGTGGTCAGAAAGACTAAAAAATGCTCACGATGTTGCCATCCCGTGGATGGTTTTGAAGCCACAGAATTGACCGGATTCACCGATAATGTGCGCTGAGTGCACGAGGTGTTTGGCCGTGTGAGCCTACACCTGTGACATAGTACATTCGCACTTTATTGTTTATCTGGGCTAATGAAATGCAGGAAAGGAGCACCGCCGTTCCGAGTAAAGAGCGGGGTCGTTATAATTTGGTCAGCTTTGGCTGATCGTTACTTTGTTTGCCGCTGTGCGGTGGAATGTTGCTTGCAGATGCTCCGGAGCCAAGTACCAAATAGCGGGCTGAAGCCCATGTTGCTGAGCTGACCCTCGAAGGCTAAAGTGAACCGTTGTTTTTTTTTGTCATGTGTGGCCGGCCTGCTAGCCGATGTATGTAAATCATTAATTTGTTAATTAAACTCTTGTAAGGCCATAAGGCCAAGTACTTCCAGTGTATTTGTTATTTCATTCCTATGATAGTATGTGGACATTCATGATAGTTGTTATTCAATTATGGGTTCTTTCCAACTTTTTAAAACCTTCCGCTAGAATGCTTTGTGTTAGGGCGAGTAGTTATAGTTGGATTTTTGATATTCTTATATAAACCTTCCGACTGTCCATGATATATGGCGTCGGTTTTCAGCTGGACCTTCTATTGTATGTCATTCGACATATGGGGGTGTTACATCAGACCTCCTCATTTCTCATTTTTTTTCCTCAGAGCATTCTTCTTCCTCAGGCCGAAGCTCTGCTAGATTTCTCTCACGAGCCGCATTCAAGCCCCTCCCGAGCTGCATTCGAGCCATCTCCCAGCCACGTTCGAGCGAATGGCCAAAGCCCAATCTCTCCGCATCTAGAAGGCCTCCGCGACCGCGAATTCAAGTGCTCCGCTCTCACGTTCAATGCCAGCGTGACTCCCAAAAAAACATATCGCTGCAAAGCGCAATTTGTTACAAACACCGGGCGAGACGTTCTGTCGTCTGGCGAGTGCTAAATGTTCTTTCATCCCCAAATTGTAACGAGTAGGGGTCTGTCGCTCTCGATTCAACCGACAAGTTGTACGATCTGGTCATGTGTTTTTTTACCCGGTTGAGGGATTTTCCACGTTAAAACTTCGTGTGTACGATCGACTCATCTCATTGACAGTGTGCACGCTCGATCGTTTCGAGAGCTAAGGCAGTCCAGATTATTCCGGTCATATCGGGACGTCGAATTAGGCCGCAACAAGTTCTTTTCCAATCCCAGTCACATTTTCCAGCAACAGAAAATGTATTTTGACCAAAAAAATAATGGAATATAAGTTATAATATTTTACAATCATTTTAAGTACTCATTTGCTCATATTTTGAACAATTTTAAAAAATTACAGTTGCATTTTTTGGTTTTGACTGTGTAACATTTCGAAATTCAAGGTGGAATTTTTCAATCAAAATAAAAAATACAACTGTAATTTTTCTTGAATGTTTAGAATATATGTAAACGCGTACTTAAATTGATTGTAAAAATGTCATGATTTATATTATGTAATTTGTTTTTGCCAAACACTACAAGAGAAATGCTAATTAGTGAGGAGAGAAATTCGTTGCTAAATGATTCAATTCCTTCCTAATTATAATTAGAAACAAATTCATAAACAAAGAAAAATCATAACAAATATGATCCTAGTTAAATTTAGGAAGGATGATTTTCCTTGTTGATTTGCAACAAATTTTTAGGAAGGAAAAATCGCATTTCTAGTTTATAACCTTTTTAGCAAGGGAAATGGTTTGCTTGCTAATTTTTAATTTAAATTTTAATAAATAAATATTTTAAAAACATATTTCGCTAGGTCTCGAACCAAGTCCAATTCATTTGGAAACCTTTAACAGATGAGAGCTACCACTAAGCCAAAGCAATTTTGTTAATTATATTCAAACAGTTATATATATGTTGTAAAAAATATATATTAAATAAATATTATTGTACTATATATATAATATATAAGTAAATATAATTTAACTTTATATATATATTTTAGGAGTACTTATCTCGTTAATTTTCTTACGCACACACATAATATATATATCTCTACTATTATACGAAAACTACTCTTTGGTGAAACATTGTCTGATGTCACTATATTGCCCTTATAGTTGTATTCATAATTACATAATTATACCAAACTTTATATTATTATATTATAAAGGTAATATCCTTTTAGGTAATTATACAACTTTATAATATTAAAACACAAAAATTAAAAACACTAGATATCCTAAACCTATTGTCTCTAGCTAGAAATGACAAAAAAAAAATAATGTTTTAACGTTAAAATATAATTGTTTTACAAAATAAAAATTGTATTCTTGATTTAAATTTTTTTACGGTCATTTTGAGTACTCATATGTATATGTTGCGGGTCGGGCGGAGCCAGCTGCGGACGGGCGAAGCCCGCCGGGAGCGGACGAATCCCGCCGTCGCCGGTCGGGTACTGTCGCGAGAGGCCATATGGACGAGTACTATCCACGACAAATGTCGCCGCCCACGGCAAATGTCGCCGCCCACGGCAAATGTGTCGCCACCCACGACAAATGTCGCCGCACACGACAAATGTCGTCCCCCCAACAAATGTCGCACTACTGGCGAATGTCGCGTCCCGGCAAATGTCGCACCCAACCGAATGTCACACCCTGCCGATTGTCGCACCCGCACCGAATGCCCCCAGGGCCGAAGGCCCGTGCCTGTCACTTGTATATATATATATATATATATATATATATATATATATATATATATATATATATATATATATATATATATCTATACTTCTTAAAAAGATATATGGTGGTCTGCCAATAGCGTGAGTTCGAAAATTGGGGAAAAAACAAGTGTCGTCGGATTCGAGTATTTGGATCCATAGCCGTTAGATCTTGGGCTGCGAATAACACGTATGGTTTGCAAATAACAGAATACCAAAAAAAAAAAAGAAAATTTCTCTCTCCTGTTTCCCGATCCCACATTCCGCGTCCCCCCCTTCTCACGGCTCTCTCCACCACCGGCGGCGGAGCCGCCGGCGGCCTGACCGGCTGCCCCCGGCAGGTTCGCCGGGAGCAGGCGAACCTGCCGGCGGTGGTCCGGTGGCGCTCCGGCGGGGCCACCGCCGGCGGTGGCCCTGACCGTGAGGCCAGATCTGGGCCTCACGGTCAGGGCCACCGCCGGCGGTGGCCCCGCCGGAGCGCCACCGGACCACTGCCGGCAGGTTCGCCTGCTCCCGGCGAACCTGCCGGGGGCAGTCGGTCAGGACGCCGGCGGCTCCGCCGCCGGCGGTGGAGAGAGCCGTGAGAAGGGGGGGGGGGGGGGGGCGATTTTCATTTTTAAAAAATAAAAATTATATTAATATTATAATATATATAATATATTATATATATAATATATTATATATATAATATATTATATAAAATTTAAAAATGTTCATTTAAATTTAAATTTGGCGGAGCCCGCCGGGGGGGTTCGGGCGGAGCCTGCCGGGGGTGGTGGGGCGGGCGAAGCCCGCCGTCGGCGGCCAGGTACTGTGGCGCGTAGCCATCGGGCCGGAGGCCCGTGCCTGCGACTCGTATATATATATATATATATATATATATATATATATATATATATATATATATATATATATATATATATATATATATATATATATATATATATATATATCTCATTCACATAAGATAATAAATCATTTTAAATTAAAATTTAAGTTGAATATTTTTCCTAATAATAATATCATTTATCTTCAATTTTTGCAAAATGATAAGATAATTTTATTAGCAATTTAAAATTTTTTATATATTTTGAGCTATAAATTTTAAAAATAAAGTTATCCCAAATTTGGTTTTCATATATTCGATAAAAATGAAATGAATAACTATATATATGTAAAATCAACATTTTAATTTTATCACACATGTTAATTCGCAAGGAAAGTTAGAAAGAAAAATAATTTCAAGATAATTAACAACAAATTTTTTATCTAATATAAAATTAGAAACAAAATTTTTTGTTGCTAAATTAGCAACAAAAAATCTCCTTTCAAATTTTGTAGATGAGAAAATATTATGATCCCATGCAAAAATTTGTTATTAATTATCAAAAAAAGTTTAAGCCTTTCTAATTTTCGTAGGTAATTTGTATTTTTGTTGTAGTGAAAAATCAAAATTCTTGTTACCAAACAAGGTGATTTAGATTGAAAAATAACTCAATTACACGTAAAGAATGGTGTGTCAAGTGTACCATAATAATTTCCCCCTACACAAGTTTTGCTTGCCCTCATGCAATTTTTTTTATAAATCACTAAAAAAACTAATTTATAATTTTTTATTGAATATAGACAGAAGTGAGTCAAATGTGTAGAAAAAATTTTCGTGCAACCAACAAATCTAGACTATCTAGTATCTCAAAGTTTAAATAAATTTATTTTTTATTTAAATTAAGCATTATTGTATTGTCAATCATTAAAAAAAATATTCATGAAACGCGTGGTCCTAGTTGGCCCAATTAAAGTGAACTGCGCGGCGCAATTTTCTGGACCCGACAGCGCAAAGCTGGCCCACCGATTTAAGTTGACGTGTAACAACTAACAACCACCGTCAATTTCGACCACAAATCCGAACCAGATCTCTAAACAGACTAAACTGCATCATCCTTTCCAAATTGCTCCGGGTAGCCAGGGAAGTGTTGTTTCCGTGCAAGTTCTTTGCGATAATAAAATATACACCGAGTGCTTTGCTGCAAAACTCAATTTGATCGGGCACAAATGACGTGGCCGCTGATAACAGATTTTCAGTTACACCAACAATAAAATATGGTGATTGTTATTAGCACTTAAGTTTTAGTTAGTGGTAGCATATTTTCTCCTAATTTTTTGAGTCTTTTGAAAATACGTCTTGTATATGTTTTTTTTTAAAATGTTCAACATGAAAATTGTAGATCTCGTCGAGATTTTCAACTTTCGTGGGAAACACTTTTTCTTAAAATGCATGTACCAGACGTATTATGGAAATACGCACAGGGTTCATGTCTTTTAGAAATATGCTTTGTACATGCATTTTTAGGAAAAATGTTCAACACGAAAGTTGTTGATCTCGTCGAGATCTACAACTTTCGTGATGAACACATTTCCTAAAAATGCATGTACAAGACATATTTCCAAAAGACACGAAAAATTAGGAGAAAGTGTGGTGCCACTAGTCAAAACTGCGGTGCTAATAACAATTAACTAAAATATTTGGTTAATATTATTGGGCTTGAGGGCTTTTTGAGCAAGTTCAACACAAAATTTAAGTTAAAATTTTATTTTTTTAGTTAAATTTTTTTTTTTTAGTTAAAATTTTTATTTTTTTAGCAAAATAAATAGTGAAATATTAGATCCTTATATTTTTATATTCATTATATATATATATATGTATATATATATATATATGTATATATATATATGTATATGTATATGTATATATATGTATATATATATATGTATATGTATATATATGTATATATATATATATATATATATATATATATATATATTTGGTGGAAATACATTTATTAAAAAATGATTTTTCGAACTTATATATGACTGTAATCTAAATTGAAAATACAGTTCAATTATAATCGTATTTGCATTTACGATTATAATCAAAACTGAAAATACAGTCTTACACGATCCTTATATACGCAGATCGTACATAAAATTCTCTCTCCAATCTGAACAATACCTCCGTCAGTTGTAAACTGGTTCCCCACATCCTTATATACGCAGATCGTACTATCATGATCTGGGTACTATCACGACTATACAGAAACTCCAGTGCACTGTCGCTCATATGCGTGTGTGTGTGTCTATATAATTTTTATTTTATGTATGGGTCACATACTCACAAATGGGATAAGTCTAAACTTTTATTAGATATATAGTAATGATTGGAGGAGATTCCATACGCCACACCTTAATGGCGTCGTTAGCTAGCTACAAAATGTGACCTTCATCTGCCACGTCAGGCGGCAGAGCTCACGCTTTAATGCTACTAAATAAATATGTTTTTTATATTCATACAAAATATAAATATTGCCATTAATTATGCGTCTTGGGATGTTGTTAGATGTTGCATGGTTGTTACGTCCAAACATCAATCATTTGTCCACCAATCCGAATTAAAATACGTCCCTTAATTATTTTAGCATTATCAAGCATGGAAATTAAAAAAATAGAGTTTATTTTATTGAAATAAATAAATAAAAGTGTATATCAATAAATTGTAAACAACCACTTCGTGTTGTTTAGTTGAAAGGGGGCGGACCACTCAAGCGGAGTATCGAGTCGTTCTCAATAGGACTGCAGTCCACCGCATCTCAACCACAGATGAGTATGAAGAGTGGTGTTAGTCTTCTCATAAAGGAGGTCACGAGATCAAGGCCGGGTGACATTGGTGACCAAAACAACCCGCCACGTGGCCAATTTAAGATTAGGCCAAAAATGTCCGGTGTTTGGCTGTGCTGCAAGCAGCGCATCGAGAGGGATCGAGACGCGCTAGACTGCAGTCCAACTGAGAACGACCCGATACTCCGCTTGAGTGGTCCGGCCCCATTTGACACACAAAACTAATAAATAAAGTTATTCTACAGTTCTAACGAGCGATCATGTTCGAAATATTACAATGAAATAAATAAAATTTTCATTTAGATTTAAATAGTATAATATTTAAAATCATAAGCAAACAAACAATTTATATTTATATATGCTATTTATTACACGTTATGCAAACTAGGATAGAAAATATTGTTTGAAAAAATTTAAGAGAAGTTGCAGGAGGTCGCATGAGCATTCAACCACAATCAAAAATAAGTAGAAATCAGTAGCAACAGTAGCACAAGAGTCTATAATTAGAATTAATAACTTATTTACAAAGCGAGATATACATTAGAAGTAGAGTTGTCACTTAAAACCCAAAACCGTAAACCAAACTGGAACCGCAAAAAACCGGACCGAATCGTTCGTGAATTATTCCGGTTCCAGTTTGAATATTGGAACCGTGAATAACATTGGTCCG
This sequence comes from Platanthera guangdongensis, assembly GCA_039583875.1. Taxonomy (NCBI): domain Eukaryota; kingdom Viridiplantae; phylum Streptophyta; class Magnoliopsida; order Asparagales; family Orchidaceae; genus Platanthera; species Platanthera guangdongensis. The sequence continues at coordinate 47,988,253 of CM077147.1, forward strand.
GATGTGGTTCTTTCATTTTATTTTCCGGACCGGAACCGGAACCGAACCGAAACATACAAGTCTCAAGAAGTTTCATAATTTTTAAATCCGATCTATACCGGACCGAAGCAGAACTTAACCGCAACTCTTTTATTATTATTACTATATAATTTTTTTATTATAATATTATTATTTTTATAATCTATATATAATATCTATACTTACTATTAAATGTGAAACTGATCGCAATCGCACCAAATGAGGGCAGTTTTGCATTGAACACAATTACACCGCACCAAAAATGTGCAGTGTGGTTTGATATTAGTGCGGTTTGGAGTCGGTTTTTACGGTGTGATTTCGGTTTTTATATAGTTATATATTGTATTTTTAATTTTACTCACATATTTATTTGAAATATTTTGTTCTAAAAATATAGAGGGTATATAACGATTATTTAATATTAATCATACAAAATAAATTTAATTGTAGCTGTGACATTATTTAAATTAAATTAAATAATATATTATTCAAACAAAATTTTAATTGTTAAATAAGATTTCAAGAGCAACAAATCAAAGTTGTTACTATATTATACAAAAAAGTACTCCTTAGTATAATGCAAAATTCATGCATCAGGTCCCAGGACTTCGAAGTCCCTCTTACAAAAAAAACGAACATGTTTGCTTTTCCTCTCCGATGTTTTATTTTTGACCTCCTCCATACATTCCAGCAAGTTTGGTTTGGGTTCTGGTTGGAACCGAATGAAACCGGACCGAACCGTATAGAACCGGACCGAATCGTTAGTGAGCGGTTTGGTTTTGGTACTTATTGAACCATAACCGGAACCTTTGACACGACAGTTCCAAAAATTATGTTGGAACTAGAACCAGAACCAAAATAAGAATCGGAAATGGACAAACCAAATAAGGTTTGATTCTAATTTGAAGAACCGTTACCTTAGCGGTTAGGTTCACGGTTTTAGTAGAACTGGAACCGTGACAGCTCTAATTGCAAGACATGATTCACAATGCAAATAAAAGAAACAGAAAACTACAACAAGAAGTTAATCGCGCAGACAACAAGCTGTAACCGCACAAGTCGCCAACCCACAATTTGAGTACACCAAGACCGTCGAAGTAGCCTAACCGCAACTAGCCGCACAGACAGCTTGTTATTGAAATGTTGAAGGAATTGAACAAAACCCGCTGATAGACTGGGCGAACTGCTCTGCTTAACCGTAACTCGGAGGAAGAGACTTCAAGTCACAGAGACCGCGACCTGCTGTTATCCACTGGCTGCTATCTGCGAACTATTCTACACCAAGCTTCCATTAGTTGTCTAGCCGCTTGATGTTAGCTACACAGCCTGTACAGAGTCAACTTCGCTTAGTCGTAGCAGTTAGAAAACCGTAACTGCAAATATTAAGAACGAGCAAGTTTTTGCTGTTTACAGTTGTTGTATGATGAGCCGGGGACTCCTATTTATAGTTGTGAGGAGCAGTGTCGTCACCACCCGACGATAAGATAACCGTTCGTCAGTCCTGCAACTAGCATCGTGTATCTCAAACAAGTGCGGATACAAGTATCAATCCACCGCTTTAAGAAAGTTATCTCCAAGAAGTGCGGACACCACTCCGCTGAGAAGACCAACACAAGGCTGAGAAGACCAGTCGGTAAAGGCGAAAAGGACCAGTCCACCAGGCTGAGAAGACCAACACCAATCCAAAAGGATGGCGAACACAACACTTGTGGCATGCCCGACATCAATACCAGATCACACTGTTTTTGCGGACACAACTCTCAGTCTAGGCAACTTCGATCCGCGACTTAGAACAAGGACCAAGCCATCAAATTTCCAAGCTCGGCGAGCTCTAGACGTAGTTCGCACAAATAGGCAAAGTCGACAAGCTCTAGAAGCAGTCTGCACAATAGGAGATCTCGACGAGCTAGGCAACAACTCTGGACTTAGTCCACAACACCAGCAGACTCTGGCTATCAACCTACCCGATAAGGCTTCAGTGAAAAAAGTGGTTAGCCATCATAGTCCGCACTAACTGCCAACCTTCTTGCAAGCTAGACAGCTAGAAGCGCAAGCGAACTGTGCGGTCTCGCCAACTAGACTGCCATAACTGTGGTTATAAAAGTCTAACCGCCTGGTTCCAATCCAGGGTACTTGCTGAGCTAGATCGCAAGAGAGTTCGGTAACCTGCCAAAGGTTATTCATCAAAAGCTATCCGCCAAGTCGAGGCGGACTCTACAGTCTGCCTAATCATACAGCACACACTCCACCCTAATCCCACTTCAACAATTTTAACACTCTCCCTTAAAGTCGGAAGTGAAAATCAACCCTCACAACCCTCGCAAACACTCACAATCGAATAAACGGTCTCTTCGATAGTGGCTTCGTGAAGATGTCTGCGATATTATCCTTTCTCCACACATGCTCAACTATCAGAGACCCATACAACACCTTCTCTCAAATGAAGTGATACTCGATCTCGATGTGCTTTGTTCGCGCGTGACAAACTGGATTGTTGACTAGTTTAAGAGCACTCTAGTTGTCACCGCAAAGCAGAGTTGGACTTCACACCTCCGCTGTAACACCCACATCTGTCACATGGAATATAACAGAAGGTCCAGCCGGGGCCCCACGCCATATACTACAGGCAGTTAGTGGAGTTACATATTAATACCAAAATACTATAATAAAATTTTGAATCCTAACACAGAGCATTCTGGCGGAAACTTTTTAAATAAGTCGGAAGAACCCAACAAAAACATGAATGTCCACTATAGCCAAACATGAATGAAAATAGAATTACACAAAGAATCTTGGCCTTACAATTGTTTACTTAAACAATAAGTATTTCACAGACATCAGCATGCAGGCCCACCACACATGAAAATAGTAAAAGAAAACACTTCGCTTTGGCCTTAAAGGGCCAATACAGCATCAAGGGCTTCAGCCCGCTACTTGTCACATGGCTCACCTGTTCCTGCATAAGAAAAACCCACCGAATGGTGGCAAAACAAGATAACGGTCAGCTAAAGCTGACCAAATTATAATGACCCCACCCCTTGCTCAGGGCGACGATGCTCCTTCCCTGCAATATGTTTGCAAAACCAAACATAGTAATGAAAGTGCAATTTAAGCACACTTCACCACATGCGTAGGCAAGAACGACCACACACCCCGTGCTCTCATGACACATTCTTGATGTCCGGATAAAAACCATGGACTCACCACCGTACACAAGACGACAACATACATGTGCATTTTGGTAGTCTTTATGGCCCGCGCAAGTCCTAATACCCGTAACTATGGCAGTGACAGGTAACACTACCCACATACGCTCGACATATCTACTGGGTAGGTTCAGCCCTTTCCCGTTGCTCACATCGCCGGGCGCAAAAAGCCACGACGCGGGTCGACCTCCCCATTCCCATTTCTCCGTACTTTGTACAATTGCGTTATGATATATGGATGGCTCTTAGGACACCAAACTGGGCTCTCAAAGCTCTCAGCCCCACATCAAAGGCCCCAAGTCTCCACGACACAGGCCTCAAACACTGGCCCCAGGTCTCCACGATACAGGCCTCAAACAAAGTTCTCGAGGAGCTAGCGCTAGCGGTAGCACTACCGCCACGCGGTACCTGGCAGAAATGTGATTCTGCCTAATTTTTCAGGTGCTCCTTGGAGTTAGTCCCTAAGGTTCCCTACTGCAATCTACCGCGTAGAAACCCGAAAGACAAGCATCACAAAGTCTTCTCCGGCCATAACAAGCATAATGAAAAAAATCACCAATCTAAATCAACCTGTCTGGATAGGCTTCACACACCATACCTATGTTCGTACTTCGATTCCAAACTCTAAATGCAAAACTATAAGGATACTCCATATCTACCCGAAGGAAGGCCTCACACTCACCGAACACTCACGGAAGAGGGTCTCCTATGCAAAAGGAAGAGGACTTCACATGTCCAAGTTGAGAATCTTTACCCTTTGCGCTATCTTCAGTGCCATGCCAAAGATCTAGACGGATGAACGCGACCGCAAATATCTTGCCTCCACAGATCCGGACTCGTCTTGCGAATCGGAGCTTCAGAACTCCAATGATGGCGATATCTCCCTTCAGGTGCTGATACTCCTCCTCCAAGAAACCCAGGCCAAGTCATCAGCTCCAAAAGAAATGAAGTGAAAACGGCCAAACCATTCATATAAATAGAGCTACCGCCATGCGGTAACTAACTACCGCTACGCGGTACCACCTCATTTCGCGAATAACCGTCCAAGACCTCCAATCACAGAACGACACGTGGCCACACCATTACAGTTTCACTATCGCCATGCGATAGAATGCTAACATCGTGTGATAGCCGACGTCTGTTACAACACGATACCTGGTGTTATCGCCATGCGCTAACTGCTACCGCTGTGCAGTAGAATCCTGAGAGCCTCAACAGTTACATTGACCCAGCTATCGCCAACGATAACACTATTGTAGGGCGATAGCTTCCTGAGAGCTCTTCTAGTTTAATTCCCCAGCTATTGTCGTGTAGTAAGAACTTTCCACCATGCGGTAAGTCCAGTGTTGAGTTGACTCAACGCTCTCAATGTTGTCGACGCTATCCTCGGAGCTACCGCCGAGCGATAACCTCCATAAAGCCATTTCCTGTCTTATGAAATATGAGGCGTTACAAATCTCCCCACTGAAAGAAATTCATCCCAAAATTAAGTCATGCAGGAAACTAACGAATTAAATCAACTTTAAACGATGTACCTCATATGAATAACTCGGGGAACTCCGACTTCATGGTTTGCTCCCGCTCGCATGAACTCTCCTTGAAAGAAATTGTACCTAATCACCTAGAGGGGGGGGGGGGGGGTGAATAGGTGACTTGATCTTTTTAAACTTTTTAGGCTGATTTCAATTTATATCTCAGAGTATATCTAATCAGCAATCACAGCAATCACAGCAGTCAATCAACAATCACAACAATCAAACAACCACACAGTGAACACACAAATTTATAGTGGTTCCCCAAGGTTTGGGTACATCCACTTTCCCCCTTCGCCTATCTAGTAGAGTACTAGATTCAGCCAAACTCCTCTACTATCTCAGATCCTCAGATCTTACACTCAGAACCCAAAATGGTTCCTACAGCTCAGGCCTAAGGCCCTACAACTCAGTCTTCTTCAAAGACCTACACTCAGCTTCTCCACAAAGCCTACACTCAGCCACAAGGCCTACACTCAGCCACAACAGGCCTACACTCAGAGATACAGATCTCCTACACTCAGGCACACATGCCCTACCACTCAGCCTTTATAATTGCAGGCTTACAACTCAGATCCCTAAGGATCCTACAAGAAATATAAAATACAAAGTGTATATACCTACAACTCTGAATAGAGAGATGAGTTCATAGGTTCTTGATGAGTTCTTGGAAGAACTCTGCTGAGATCAACCTCACTTGGCTTTTCTTCAAAGCTTCTTGAATGTAGAACACAATAGGGTTGATCTTCTCTGCAGCTGATGCTTGATCTCTGCAACTTAAGATTCAGAACAAAGTCTGAACCCTTCTTCTTAGCCTGGTTCCAACGGCTATCTTCTTGGATGGAACTCTCTCTCTCCAACTACTTAGAACTTTACTTGAAAGTCTTCAATGAATTGTTTTTCAACAACCTTGATCCTCTTATCTTTTTCAATTACTTGATCATCGTTTTCTGTAGACAGTATAAGCCTATATATAGGACTTCTTCATGGTAACCGGCTGATCCGGTTCATAACTGATTTCTGACAACTCTGACAGGTGTAGTAGACCGACTGGAATGACAGCTGTCAAGTCATCCAGTCAGTTCTTGAAAAATCTGTAACTGTCTGAAAGTGTCGAGACAGTCTATCTTTAAGTGTCGACACTTATAGACTAAGTGTCGACACAAGTATACTAAGTGTCGACACTAGCCTTCAAGGTGTCGACACAACTCCTTATGTTGTAGATTTTATATCTCGACACTACTTCTTCTTCATGTGTCGACACTGATAATGTGTGTCGACACAAGTCCTTGTTCTTCAGTACTTTGTTGAATTCTTGTAAGTGTCGACACAACTCCTTTGTGTCGACACATCTTCATGTGTTGAACTTGTTTAGTGTCTACACTTCTTCTTGGTGTCGACACTTGTCTTCTGTGTTGATACTTGCTGAGTGTCGACACTTCTTCTTGTGTCGACACATACTTCTTCTGTTGAGACTTTGGCTGAGTGTCGACACTTCTTCTTTGTGTCAACACTTGTACTTAGAATTTTGTTGAACTTTGCTAAGTGTCGACACAGCTCCTTGTATCGACACATTATTCATATGTTGAGTCTTCTGTTGAGTGTCGACATATTATTTCTTGTGTCGACACTTTCTTCAAGTGCTGAGTCTTCTGCTGTGTGTCGACATATTCCTCTGGGTGTCGACACTTATACTTAGACTCTGCAGACTTTTGCTGAGTGTCGACACAACTTCAAGTGTCGACACTTTCTAATGTAAACACAGTTCCTCTGGGTGTCGACACTGCTTCTAAGTGTCGACACTGCTTCACTGGAATTTTCTTCATTGAGTGTCGACATAGCTCCTTGTGTCGACACTTTCTGTCTGGTGTCGACTCTGCATCCCTGATGTTGACACAATTACTCCAAGTGTCGACACTGCTTGTCAGGGTGTCGACACAAGTCTTCTTAAGTGTCGACACTTTCCCTCTGGGTGTCGACACATGGACTTAGAATCTTTTCTGCTTTCCCTGCAAATACTTAACCTGCACAAGGCAACTCAAAAATACATCAAATACATTTTGATGTATATCATTGAGTAGGGTGAGACTTCTTCAAATCAGGTACATTTGAACCAATGTACCCAACAATCTCCCCCTATTTGGAGAAGTCATAACCCTTAGTCAATGATATACACCATACATAACAAAATCACAATATGATGTAAACTGGATTATATAATCAGGGAAAGTACATAAACATGCATTAAACAAGACATGTATACACAGATATCATCTCAGAACAATTATGAAATAGATTTATAACACATCACTTGTTCTAACACTTTGTCATATTCATCATACAAAAATTTACAGAGTGTTTTTAAAATCAAAATATTACAACTGTAAACTTAAGATAAATCTATTCTAATTCTGATCAGCCTCCTTAATCACAATTCCTTTTCCTGATTGAATCTTTGCTTGCACAGAGGCTTTAGTATCTTCAGTATCAACAGGCTTCTTCCCTTTCTGATACTTCTTCTTTAGCTCTTCAGCTTTAATCTTTTGCCTCTCAAAATAATGATAAGGCTTGGGAAAGTACTTGCTAGGCTCCTGGGCAGTAGGAGGTAGCTTTCCCATCTTTGCCTTTCTTCTATATTGCACTATGGCTTCTTGCCTGTTTTCATGATTTCTCCATTTTAGTTCAGAATACCATTTGTTTCTGTCTTGTATATTATCTTTGGCAGCTTTCCATGCAGTTAAGATAATGTTTCTTGATGTGGGGCTCCACTGTTCAAAATCTGGTCTTTATTCAGCTTGCTCTCTAAATCTATTCTTAGACAACAGAGTCTCTTATTCCTTGAGCAGCAAAGCTTCTTGTTCCTTTAGTACAACCTCAGGCACTGGCTGAACCACCTTTTCTATTACAATATTGTGCTTTCCCTCAGGTGGGCTATACATAGTCTGGATCTCAGCTTGTACCATATCAAAATCTGGTGGAGGATAGATTACTTGAGCTACTTCAGGTTGCTCACCTCCAAGATATGCAGGGTTAATCCCAGATTCTGCTACATTGTCATCATCACATAAAGGAGGATAACCAAGAGTAGCTCTGATAGAATTAGAAATCCACTTAGCATGATCAGAGCTGGCTTTGACTAACACCCTCTCCCCCTTTATGACTTCTCTTTCCATGTGATCTCTTAGATCATCCTTTTGAAATCTGATTTGGGCATCCAAATAGTTGAGTCCATCTTTAAAGAAAGGTTTCAACCTTTGGAGCTTTTCAGTTATCAACTTCTGAGAGTCTTAAGTTGCAGACGTAACATCAGTTAAACTCTTTTGCAATGTTTTATCAAACTCTACCTTAGCAGTAACAGTAGATGTAGTCTGTCCTGCAGCTATGTTCTTCATCTCTGTGACAATTGCATTGTGGGAAGCAGTTAAGTTATCATTCATTCTAATTTGTTTTTCCAGAATATAACCTTTCTTCAGTACAATGCCATCTACTTGAGCTTTTATCTTCTTTTGATGTGTAGCTAAGTATACCACTGCATTCCCTCCCTTGTGGAAGCAGTCAGTCATTTCCTTTTTATTGAGATTCATCTCAAATCTTATGGACTTAATGTCCTGGGCCAGATCAAACTGTAGAGATTTTTGCCCTTCATCTACATACTTTTCAAGAGCTTTCCTTTGTTCATCAAGTTTTATTTGCATAGCAATCATCAGAGAACTGTAATCTACTAATGGTGCTGGCTGGAGTGCTGGCTATGGTGCTATGGTTTGCAATGCCTTCTTGTAAGTCTGGCTTCTTCTTTTGAAGACTTGAAATTTCCTTTTCTTAGCTCTGGCAGCCTCCTCATCTTCAGATGCTGATGTACTTGCAATATCTACCCTCTCCTTTGGTAGCTCTTCAACTTCCTTGGGCTTCTCAGGTTCTTGCCTTGCAGGTTCTTCATCAAGTATTACTTGCTCCCCCTCAGCTTGAAACTTCTCCCCCTCAGCAACAGCACTTTCCTTCTCAAAGTTTGTTTGATCTAAATTAAGGAAGAGATCTTCCATAGTATACTCTTGTTGAGGTTGTGCAGGAGATTCCCTTGGCTCATCAACAACTTGATCAGTTACAACTTGAGCTGCAACAGATGTGTCCTCCATGACAACATCTGGGAGTTGACTATCAATCTGAGGTTGCTAATCAACATCAGATAAGTTGTCAATTATAACTTCACTGTCAATAAGGAAATCTAATTGATTGATTTCTGAGATTACCTCAAGGATAGTGTGGGTGGCTCTTTCACTTTCAAGAGTAGTTGGCTCTTCCACCACTAGAGGCTCCCCCTGGATGTGATCCTGGTGTATGGGTCTAGCTGGTGGTAGCTCCCCCTGCCTCTCTGCAGCATCTTGTTGAGCTGGAGACTTCCCAACATTTCCTTCTACATCCTCATCTGGAGTAAAGATAACTTGCTCTTCACTTCCAGAGCTGCTAGATGAATCCTGAGCCACTGGGGCTGTCTTCTTCTTCTTCTTTTGAGGAGTAATTTTCTCTGGTGTGGGCAATTCCTTGGACAAAACCCTATCCCATCTGGAGAAGAGTCTCATGTCCATCTTCCTCATATGATTGATTTTAGTGTCTGCAGCTTGACTCATAACTTTTGGTATACTACCAACCAAGTATAGACTTAATATCCTACCCAAATTTGGCTTCTTCAGACTTTCTTTAATCTTATCAAAGACAACAACAGACCAATCTGTTTTCACTGTGAAGATTATCCTTGTCATAAGATTGAACATATGGGCTGAGACCCTGTCATGCCCTCCAGGCTTACTAAAGATCACTTTGCCAACAATTTCTGAAAGAAATTTGCCTTGGTTGTTCATACCTTTCCTATTGAAAACTGATCCAATTTTCATCTTTGAATCTAGACCACACCATGTTAATGCTTCTCTGGTCTTAGAAGCAGTTACTTCATTCTCTTCTTTTGTCCTTGGCAGGTTTAGGACCTTTCTTAAACTCTTTGGTGAGACCTTCACCTTTTCTCCATGTACCCTTGACTTTATTTTGAGTCCAGTCTCGTCTAGGGTTGCTCCATTAAGAAATTCTAAGACTTCTTTCTTCAAAATCTTCGTTGGCTCTGAAACAAGAAAATCTAACCCTGAGTTTGCGACTAGGGTTACCACATTTTTGATTTCTTGGTCTGCATCATCAAATGCATGCCACACCAGTTCATAGCCTTCGTTTACGTTCTCCTCGAGCTTTGGCGCCATTAGGGTTTGAAGAATTTGAACTGAGAGAAGAGAGGTGTCGACACACAAGTTTGGTCTCGAAACTTTGGTGAGCGTGTCGACAGACAATGAAGAAATCCTATTTATACCTTTCTAGGTTTGAAGATGAAAGGGCGGGTGAGCTAACTGAAATTATGTCGACACTGTGGAAAAGTGTCGACACAGACTTATAATGTCTCGACACACTGTGTCGACACAAGTTTAGTCGACAGATTATATGTGTCGACACTTATTTATGTGTCGACACCACTTAACTCGACACTTAGTCGAGACTTTACTTAGATAATTCTGAGTAAATTCTAAGTGTCGACACCACCTTGGTTGTGTCGGCACTGACTCTGTATGTGTCGATACTAATTTTCTGAAGTGTCGACACCAACTTCCTAGATGTGTCGACACCTTTTCTCTGAAGTGTCGACACCTATTTTCTGTCTCGATACAGACAACTCTGTGTGTCGACACTATTTTACTTGGCCATTTCTATAAACTTATTCTAAGTTTATCATACCTAATTCAATTTTGAACCTATTGAATTTGGTTTCTTCTAGGGGCTTAGGTGGCGTTTGGTTGGGCTTTTTGCCTACGGTGCGTTTGAAACGCACCTCTATTTTAGGCAAAAGCTCTGTTTGGCGTTGCTGTTTCAAGAACCGCCGGTTCTTAAACTCCGCGGCTTCCTATTGATCACAAACCGCAACCTTTTCCTGCGTTCTGCCGCAACCTTTGCGTTCTGCCGCAACCCTAGAGCTGGAGCGGAGCGCGAAGAGGAGGAGATCTCGAGATCCTGACGACGGGCCGGCTTCTTCCCCGACGACGAGCCGATTTCTTCCCCGACGACGATCCGGTAGATATTGTGATTGCCACTATGTGTTTACATAATTTCATTCGTCGGCATCCATTGCGTGTGGACATTGATTTTAGTGAGTCTGAACAAAGGGTTCAAGACCATGGGATCTCCTCACAAGGTCCACAAGATACATGTACTGACACTGCAGGCGGTGTAGAGGAGATGATTGCGCTACGTAATAGTATTGCGAATCAGTTGTATGAATCAAGAGCGTAAAGTGTAAAACATTGAATCAATGAACCTTAATTTTGTGTTGTGAATGAAAGTTTGTTTAGTATTATGTTATGTCACTTTCATACTTGAAATTTTTTTTTTGGTAAAAACTCCGTTTTGAATCCAAACAACTTTTCAGAAACTCCGTTTTGTAAACTTTGTTTCACCCAAATAGTTTTTTAACAAAACTCTGTTTTCCAGAATCAGCACTTTTTCAATCAGCAACAGCTCATCAGCAGCTTTCCATCAGCAACAGCCCAACCAAACAGAGCCTTAGTATACATATCTGCTAGTTGATTATCTGTATTTACATATTCTAATGATATATCTTCTTTTTTACATGTTCCCTTAGAAAATGATATTTTATCTCAATATGTTTAGTTCTACTATGGGAAACATGATTGTTGGCAATAGATATAGCACTAGTAGAATCACAAAACAGTGGTGTTCTACTTACTTGAATACCATAATCCTCAAGCTGATGTTGTATCCATAGAAGTTGAGCATAGCAACTTCCTGCAGCCACATATTCTGATTCTACTGTGGAGATAGCCACACTTGTTTGCTTCTTGCTACTCCAAGATATCAAACTTCCACCTAGGAATTGACAGGTTCCAGTTGTACTTTTTCTGTCTTCTTTGCAGCCTGCAAAATCTGCATCTGAATAACCTGTTACATCAAAATCTCCATTCCTAGGGTACCAAAGGCATAGATAAGGAGTGCCCTTTAGATATCTCAGTATCCTTTTGACTGCTGTCAAATGAGACTCTTTAGGGCATGCTTGGTACCTAGCACAGACACATGTAGCATACATGATATCTGGTCTACTTGCAGTCAAATACAATAGGGAGCCAACTATCCCTCTATACAAAGTCTCATCTACAGGTTTCCCTGCATCATCTTTGCTAAGAGACATACTTGACCCCACAGGAGTCTTCATGGTACTGGATGAATCCATACCATACTTCCTTATTAGTTCTAGGGTGAACTTAGACTAGCATATGGATAAACCATTCTCAGTCTGTCTAACTTGGAGACCCAAGAAGAACTTAAGTTCCCCCATACTGCTCATCTCAAATTGTCCTTGCATTAGTTTTGCAAACTTCCTACAAAGACCATTTTCAGTAGACCCAAATATTATGTCATCTACATATATTTGGACTAGAATGATCTTGCCTCTGGATTCCCTAAGGAATATAGTCTTGTCTATTTCCCCCCTTGTGAATTTATTCTCAATGAGGAAACTAGACAGGGTTTCATACCAAGCCCTAGGGGCTTGTTTTAACCCATACAATGCCTTCCTAAGTCTATAGACATAATTAGGTTGAGTTAAATCAACAAAACCTGATGGCTGTTCCACATAGACTTCCTCTTTCAGATTACCATTCAAAAAGGCTGACTTAACATCCATTTGATATACCTTAAAACCTTGATAGGTTGCATAGGCCAGGAACATTCTTATGGCTTCCAGTCTGGCTACTGGAGCAAAGGTTTGATCAAAGTCAATACCTTCTTCCTGCCTATATCCCTTAACAACCAGTCTTGCTTTGTTCTTGACAATCACTCCATGTTCATCCATCTTGTTCCTGAAGATCCACTTGGTTCCAATTATGTTGTGGTCTTTTGGTTTAGGAACAAGCTCCCATACTTTGCATCTCTTAAACTGATTCAGTTCTTCTTGCATTGCCTCAATCCAATGAGGGTCTAGGATGGCTTCTTCAAACTTCTTTGGCTCTACTTGGGATAGAAAACTGGAGAAGAGTGCTGCACTCAGATTTCTGCTCCTTGTTTGTACCCCTTGTCTTAGATCACCAATAATTTGATCTGCTCGATGATCTCTAAGATGCCTATTAGCTGGAGGCATCCTGGCTTCAGGTTGAACTTCTTCAGTTTCTTCATCTTGCTGCACTCCTTGAACTTCTTCTGCATTAGGTACATGTAGTACTCCCCCTGGACAACAACCACTATCTTCTACCTGCTGTCTTACATTAGGTCTTTTTTCTATAGTGAGCTTGTCCATCTTCTCAGTCACACCTGTGGAGCTGCAAATACTACTAGACAACTCATTGTTAATAAGTCTAGTTTCATCAAATACTACATGTACAGACTCCTCTACAACTTGAGTAGAGAAGTTGTAGACTCTATAAGCCTTACTATTGTTGCTGTACCCAACAAAAATCCCCTCTTGGGACTTGGCAGCAAACTTAGTCAAGTAAGACTTTCCATTGTTAAGTATAAAGCACTTACAACCAAAGATCCTGAAGTAGGATAGATTTGGTTTTCTGCCTTTCACAATCTCATAGGGGGTCTTGTTGTGGCTTTTAGTAATGGTAGCCATATTAATTACATGACATGCAGTATTAACTGCCTCAGCCCAGAAATATTCTGGAAGAGATGTGTCACTTAATAGGGTCCTACCAGCCTCAATCAAGGTTCTATTTTTCCTCTCAGCAATGCCATTTTGCTAAGGTGTCCTTGGTGAAGAAAACTCCTGAAATATCCCAAATTCTTCACATAGTTTTGCCATACTATTAGACTGAAATTCAGTACCATGGTCTCTTCTTATCTTGACCACTGTACTGTCTAGTTCATTCTGAATTTATTTGACAAAGCTATAGAAGATTTTAGGTGTTTCAGATTTCTGTCTAAGAAAGAACACCCAGGAAAACCTTGAGTAGTCATCTACAACTACAAAGGTATAGACCTTCCTACCTAGGCTGTGAACTGGCATAGGACCAAAGAGATCCATATGCAAGAGGTATAAGCACCTCACAGCATCTTTGTTTTCAATGCTACTAAAGATGGATCTAGTCTGCTTGCCCTTTTGACAAGCTGAGCATATTCCATCTTTAATAAACTTAACTTGAGGACCATTCATCACTAACTCTTTGCTATAGAGTTTGCCAATTGTCTTGTAGTTGAGATGGGCTAGCCTCTTGTGCCATTTGACACAATGAGAGGCTTTCTCATCAGCTACAAGACACACTGGAGAACCATTGGTCTCACATATAATGTCTAGGCAATAGACATTTCTTTTTCTATAACCTGTCAAAATAATCTCTTGATCATTTGACCTCCTGATATGACAACAATCTTTAATAAATGAGATGTCATATCCTAAATCACTCAATTGACTTATACTAATAAGGTTATGTTTCAAACCTTCAACATAAGGCACTTGAGTAATAGTAATATGAGAGCTAGAAATGTTACCAAAATCCTTGATGATTCCTTTTTCAGAACCACCAAAGGTGACTTTAGGACCATCCCTGATTGGTGTGAAGTCCTTGCAAACCCCTAGTTCCAGTCATGTGTCTGGAACATCCACTGTCCAAGTACCATATTGGGGCATGACCACTTGGACTCTCCTGCAAAACAGATTAGTTGACCTTAGAACCCAAAGAATTCTTGGGTCCTTGGTGCTGGTTAGTTTGCCTCTTAACAAAGCTACCTGCAGGTCTTCCAACAGGTAGTTTGCTACTCAACTTGGCATTAGAATTATGCCAACAGTCTATGGCAAAGTGGCCTACCTTGCCACAGCAACATCACTCAAACCTATTGTACCTTTGCTTAGGTACATCCTTAGCTGTTTTGTTTACAGCTGTCTTGTTGAGGGCTGGGGCTTTGCCCTTAGACTTGGACTGAACAGTCCTAGCAGGTTTAGTAAACCCCAGTCCAGCTTTACCTTTTTGATGAACAAATTCATCAATTAAGGGTAGAACAGACTTTGGTTTAGAAAACCTAGCAAATAAATCTCTCTCCTTTTGAAGGCTAATCTCCAGACTCTTGATTTGATCATTCTTGATTGCTATAGTCCCCATCTGAATAACAGTTATGTTTTTCAGTCTGGCTATCTAATTAAGTTTTTGATCAAACAACTTCTCAAAATCAGTTGCAGCCACTTTGAGACTTGCAATCTCCTTAGCCTGACTCTTGGCCAAGGATTTGCTTTTCTTAAATGCTTGCAACAGAACTCTATATTTATCAATCAATTGATGAATATCCTCTTCAGACTCAGATGCACTCTCATTACTTGATGATGATGAATCTGTTTTTGAACTAGCACAAGAAATTGAACTTAAAGAACAATTTTGTACCTTACTAGGTTCAGGCTGATCCTGGATTTTGTCACCTTCAGTTAAGGCCATCAGTCCTTGGCACTGAGTGTCCTCTTGCTCATATATAGAATTCATTATCTGGATGAACTCTTCTTCCTCTTCTTCAGCATACAGTCCTATGTAAGCTTCAGCTTCTGACTCAGATTCTGAAGAAGACATGTCTGACAGGCCTTTGTCCTTCTTGGCAACAAAAGACCTTTCCTTCTTGCCCTTGAATTGTGTCTTTTTATTATTAGTAGATTATTTTCTCTTCTCAGGACAGTCAGCAACAACATGTCCTTGTTTGTTACAACAATAACAAACTATCTTTGAAGATGAAGTTCTATTTGACTTGGGCTTTCTTCTGTCATTCTTTGATGACTTCTGTGCTGTGGATGACTTAGTCCTCCACTGTTTCTTCTTTAGGAACTTCTGAAAGTGTCTTGTGAAGGCTGCAAAGTCCTCATCACTTTCACTGCTTTCAGAATTTCTGCTTTCTGAATCATCTGACTCAGTCTCAGTCACTTTTGGAGGTGGAGATGGAGACTTACTTTTGTATTTCTTTGTGGCTTCTGTTTTGAATGCCACTGCTCTTTCTTTGTGCTCACTTCTTGTAGTCTTCTCCTCCTCCTTCCTTACCATTAACTGCATTTCATAGGACATCAGTTTGCCAAACAAAGTTGGAGGGGGAATATCTGCTAACTTAGCCATTTCCCTAATGGCACAGATCTTGGTGTCCCAATCCTTTGTTAGGGACCTCAAGAACTTATCATTTGGCTCATAATTACTGAAGTCTCTTCCATAGGACATTAGCTCATTCACAATCCTATAGAATTTCTTATAGCATTCTATTATGCTATCAGTCCTACCTTGCCTGAAACTTTCATATTCTTGGTTTAGCAAAGACTTTCTTTCTTGCCTCACTTCTTCAGAACCCTCCATATACACTATGAAGGTATCCCACATCTCCCTAGATGTCTTACAGTGTATTAAATTCTGAAAGGTAGCATCATCTATGACACTCACAATGATATTCTGAGCCCTCTTGTCCATTGTGGCCAGAATTATCTCATCTTTTGTCATTTTAGAGAAGTCCTTAGGTGTTCTCTGATTAGCATCCAGGACTGAAACCTTCATAGGCACATATGACCCTTCTTTAACTGTGATATATATTCTAGGGTCTGAGGCTTCCATAAATAGTCTCACCCTTTCTTTCCAGATGTCAAAAATTTCTTTTCTGCAAATGGGTAACTTCATAGATCCAACTTCCTTATGATTCTCAGTTGAACCCATGTTTCTTGATTTTCTTGATTCTGCAATTTACTTAGACTGAATAACTCGGGGAACTCCGACTTCATGGTTTGCTCCCGCTCGCATGAACTCTCCTTGAAAGAAATTGTACCTAATCACCTAGAGGGGGGGGGGGGGTGAATAGGTGACTTGATCTTTTTAAACTTTTTAGGCTGATTTCAATTTATATCTCAGAGTATATCTAATCAGCAATCACAGCAATCACAGCAGTCAATCAACAATCACAGCAATCAAGCATCCACACAGTGAACACACAAATTTATAGTGGTTCCCCAAGGTTTGAGTACATCCACTTTCCCCCTTCGCATATCTAGTAGAGTACTAGATTCAGCCAAACTCCTCCACTATCTCAGATCCTTAGATCTTACACTCAGAACCCAAAATGGTTCCTACAGCTCAGGCCCAAGGACCTACAACTCAGTCTTCTTCAAAGACCTACACTCACCTTCTCCACAAAGCCTACACTCAGCCACAAGGCCTACACTCAGCCACAACAGGCCTACACTCAGAGATACAGATCTCCTACACTCAGGCACACATGCCCTACCACTCAGCCTTTATAATTGAAGGCTTACAACTCAGATCCCTAAGGATCCTACAACAAATATAAAATACAAAGTGTATATACCTACAACTCTGAATAGAGAGATGAGTTGATAGGTTCTTGATGAGTTCTTGGAAGAACTCTGCTGAGATCAACCTCACTTGGCTTTTCTTCAAAGCTTCTTGAATGTAGAACACAATAGGGTTGATCTTCTCTGCAGCTGATCCTTGATCTCTGCAACTTAAGATTCAGAACAAAGTCTGAACCCTTCTTCTTAGCCTGGTTCCAACGACTATCTTCTTGGATGGAGCACTCTCTCCAACTACTTAGAACTTTACTTGAAAGTCTTCAATGAATTGTTTTTCAACAACCTTGATCCTCTTATCTTTTTCAATTACTTGATCATCTTTTTCTGTAGACAGTATAAGCCTATATATAGGCCTTCTTCGTGGTAACCGGCTGGTCCGGTTCATAACTGATTTCTGACAACTCTGACAGGTGCAGTAGACCGGCTGGAATGGCAGCTGTCAAGTCATCCAGTCAGTTCTTGAAAAATCTGTAACTGTCTGAAAGTGTCGAGACAGTCTGTCTTTAAGTGTCGACACTTATAGACTAAGTGTCGACACAAGTATACTAAGTGTCGACACTAGCCTTCAAGGTGTCGACACAACTCCTTATATTGTAGATTTTATATCTCGACACTGCTTCTTCTTCATGTGTCGACACTGATAATGTGTGTCGACACAAGTCCTTGTTCTTCAGTACTTTGTTGAATTCCTGTAAGTGTCGACACAACTCCTTTGTGTCGACACATCTTCATGTGTTGAACTTGTTCAGTGTCGACACTTCTTCTTGGTGTCGACACTTGTCTTTTGTGTTGATACTTACTGAGTGTCGACACTTCTTCTTGTGTCGACACATACTTCTTCTGTTGAGACTTTGGCTGAGTGTCGACACTTCTTCTTTGTGTCGATACTTGTACTTAGAATTTTGTTGAACTTTGCTAAGTGTCGACACAACTCCTTGTGTCGACACATTCTTCATATGTTGAGTCTTCTGTTGAGTGTCGACACATTCTTTCTTGTGTCGACACTTTCTTCAAGTGCTGAGTCTTCTGCTATGTGTCGACACATTCCTCTAGGTGTCGACACTTATACTTAGACTCTGCAAACTTTTGCTGAGTGTCGACACAACTTCAAGTGTCGACACTTTCTAATGTAGACACAGTTCCTCTGGGTGTCGACACTGCTTCTAAGTGTCGACATTGCTTCACTGGACTTTTCTTCATTGAGTGTCGACACAGCTCCTTGTGTCGACACTTTCTGTCTGGTGTCGACTCTGCATCCCTGGTGTCGACACAATTACTCCAAGTGTCGACACTGCTTGTCTGTGTATCGACACAAGTCTTCTTAAGTATCGACACTTTCCCTCTGGGTGTCGACACATGGACTTAGAATCTTTTCTGCTTTCCCTGCAAATACTTAACCTGCACAAGGCAACTCAAAAATACATCAAATACATTTTGATGTATATCATTGAGTAGGGTGAGGCTTCTTCAAATCAGGTACATTTGAACCAATGTACCCAACACTCCTCTCAGCCACAGTTATCCCAAAGGACCTTGACCAATTTAATGGATTTGTTCCGCAGCTGCTTGACCACCACGTCCTTGATCCGGATGGGCTTGACCTTCGTTGTCAATCCACTATCGACCGACACTTGAATCGTAGCAACCACTTGAGTAGGCTCTTTAATATCCTTCCGCGGCACTGAGATGTGAAATACAACATGCGAACCGCTCAATTCCATCGAAAGATCCAAACGATAGGCAGCTTCACTAACCCACTCCAAGATCTCAAGACGCCCAATATACCTCGGACTAAGCTTCTTTAAGCATCGAATCCTTGATACGCCTTTAAACAATTTTATCTTGAGGTATACCCAATCGCCCACCGCAAACTCCATGTTCCGATGCTTGGCATTTTAGTACTTGGCCTGCCTATCTTGAGCAATAAGCAGTCGTTCTCAAATCAATCGTATCGTTGGAGTAGCATCTTCAACGTCTCTTCGCTTGTACAGCTTCGATTCTCCCGTTTCTACCCAAGCCAATGACGTACGACACCTCCTTCCGTACAGAGCCTCAAAAGGCGCCATCTAAATGCTGGCTTGGTGGCTGTTATTGTACACGAACTCAATCATAAAAAGATGGTCCTCCCACCTTTTACCAAAATCCAAAGTACACAAATGAAGCATATATTCCATTGTCCTATGCACACTTTTAGTCTGACCACCTGTCCGTGGGTGAAAAGCCGTGCTGAATTTCAACTTGGTAGCGAACAACTGATGAACGAGCCTCCAATCATTAGACGTGAACCGACCATCTCGGTCACTAATGATGCTCTGGGGTACGCCGTGCAAACAGACTATACTGTCCACATAAAGTTTTGCCAATTTATCCAATGAATCATGTAACACCTCAATCCGTTACATGACATATAATAGAAGGTCCAGCCGGGACCCCACACTATATACCATGAATGTGCACTCTATATAAACAACCACATTTATATATCTCCAAGGAATGTTTACAAAAATACACAAAATGTTTGGCCTTAAGGCCTTATTTTTCTTCACAAGTGTGAATTACATACATTGGCATGCAGTCCGACCACACATTAAAATAGCAAAACATTTCTTTATTGGGCCTTCGAGGGATAACATAGCAGCGACAATAACAAGGGCTTCAACCCACTATTTTTTCGACTGGCTCTCCAGCACCTGTATGGGGACAATCCACCGCAACAGTGACAAACAAAGCAACGGTCAACATTTAGCTGACCAATTTATAATGAACCTACCCCTTTCCCATGGCAGCGATATTCCTTCCCTGCAGGCATAACATTTCACAAGCAGATATATCACAAGATGTGCACTCACACACCATCAATATATCACAAACATCGACCACACAGCCCGACGCTCCGTGCACTCAGGGCACATTATCGGTGTAGCGGAAAACTAGGGTCCCACCACCGTTCTCAGGTCTTAAACCCAATGGTAAAATTTGAGCATTCATGCTCCACGACCCATGACCAGAGACTTTAGTCTTGATGGCGAACAACCCAAGACTCTCATGATGTGATCCTAACGAAGCCATTCACTTAGGCACTTAAGTTAGACAACCATCACATAGATACAGTTCAGCCCTTGCCCGTTGCTCAAATCGCTAGTTCAATGTCTAGAATGATGCGGGTCTACATACCCTTGTCCGTTTGGCTCACTGGCCTTTAAGAGCGCATAACTCACAATAGCCACACTGTCCCCGAAGGACTGGCTTTCACAATCACAGGTTAGCTTGGAGCTATCACCAGCGACAACCACTATCGTCTGGCGTTAACGACATAACTCTCTTTCTGTACCCAGCCCTAACAATAACTGGACCAACCATCCAGAAATCCCTATAGCCACCTGTAGTGCCAGAAATACTGAACTTACATAGCATACAACCCTTAAATTTCGAGGGGATTTTTCTTGGAATTCCACTCCGGTTCTTCCTGTTACTCCACTTTACAGGCACAACCCACCGACTCCACAAAATACTCGTTTATACGCGGAGTCTTCTTTGATGCACAAAATAAAATATCACCAATCCAGACCAACCTGTCTAAATGAGCTTCACACAGTATGTCTATTCCATACTACACATTTCCGAATCTATTTGCAAGACTTCTTGAGGATTTCAAGAATCAACCCAATGAAAATCCCTCAACATTCCACATTTTGGTGGGGGAAATCCATGTATATGCCAAAATAAGGACTTCACATGTCCAAGGAGGAAGATCGTTACCCTTGAAGTTCTCTTCAGGGCCATGACAAAGCTTTTCTACGCGGATGGAAAGAGCCCCTCACTTTCCCTTTCACGAATCTATCTTTAGATCTTGTTTTCAACCATAAAATCTGCTCCAGCAACTTCAGCAAGATCCACCCCAAACCCAAGTTCCAGCCGAGAGTTTTCTGCTCCAGAACTAGAAAGAGAGAGAATAGAAAAGGAAATAATGATTTCCTCCTTCTTATCCCTATGCATAAGTGGCCTCGGGTTACATCTCAGCCATACAATAAACTCATCAAAACCAAGCAACGGCTCGGGTTGAAGCTGAAAGTCACCCACCACCTACTGGACGCTCACCAACCATCTGACACGAGTCACCGCTCGACCATATCTTCATTTTTCGATAGATCGTTGAACAGAGCTGATTTTGTCGAACGGACTTTGTTGATCGGGAGTGAGTTCGTCGAGCTGTCTTTTGTTCGTCGAACGAGATTGATTTCACATAACAAACCAAAATCGTCGAACTCTGCTCGACGTTCGACATTTTCGTCGAGGTTCGCTCGACGATCTTCATTGAGCCCAGGTCAACTTTTATCATATTCTTTCCAACTCCTTTTTGGGGTGTTACAATCCTCCCCTCCTTACAGAAATTTCGTCCCGAAATTTGCATACAACACCCAGAATGTAACATCCCTCAAACAACTAGACCACTAAGAGTGGTTTTGTCATGACTTGGTCATGACAAAACCTAGGAAGTTCAAGTAGACTAGGTGAACTTAGGTAGTAAGGTGAAGGCCAACATTGTCTGTAAATAATAGAATTCTAAACACTAGTTTAGGATGACCTCAGGGATACAACTTGATCCCATGACCCTACCACAACATCCCTAACACCTTGGGTAGTCCATAGGGCCACTAACGATCCACTGTGGGCAGTCAAAGTGGTTAAGTTGACCTAAGTCAACCCTAACCCTTAACGGGTCAAACTAGCCTACTTAGGGTCAATTGTCCTTCCCTTAGCCAAGTGGACCCCACCCATGCCATCCTAACCCTAAAGTGAGGCCAATGAGTCACCAAGGACCCATTGGGGTCAACCTTAGTGGCTAAGTTGACCCAAGTCATCTCTAGCCTCAAAGTGGCCAAAGTGCCCTTACTAAGGGTCATGTGGCCTCCAAGGTGCCAAGTCAACCCTACCCATCCCTACCTAGACCTTAGGTGAGTCCAATGGGTCACCAAGGACCCATTGATGGTGACATAAAAGGTCAATTTCACCAAAGTCAACCCGAAGCTAAGGTCAAGTCAAACTCAGCTCAAAAGGCTAACTCAAGCTCAAGCCCCTAGCCACTTGGGCTAACCACCTCCTAACCACTTTGTATTAGCTTAGTGGGCTACATTTAGGCTAGGGCCATAACAAAACTGGCCATGAGGGGCAGGAGAGAGAAAGCTTCAATTTCTCTTTAATGGAGGAGAGAGAAAATGAGCTAGTACATTCATGGCTTGGGGAAGCCAAGGACCACCCCTTTTATTGCTTGATTCATTCCCCCATTCAGTGTGGAGAAGGCCAGGGGTCATCCTGGTGTCTGATCAGGGCTAGGGGAGGAGAACCACCATGGCCGAGAAATGAGTTTCTTGGCCATTAATGGTGTCATGAAGGAAGGCCCTTCTCCTCCCCCATTAAGGGCTGGATTCAACTCCTCTGAGGGAGAGGAGAAGTTTCCATCCATTTACTGTCTAGATTGAGCCCAGATTCACGCCCCATACCATGGCCAAAAGTTATATTAAGGGGCCATTAATGGCTACTTCCAGCTTGGCCCCTCCCCTCCCCCTTTTTACTCACCTAAAAGCATCCCTAGATCCACGACAAGCTTTTCCAAACCTTACTGAAGGAGGCAAGCTAGTTCACTATACTGTTGTAGAGCGCCGGCAATGCCTCCACCACCAATGGTATTCCGGCGATCGACGCGTCTCCAGGCCGCAAGCAAGGTCCTCCCCTTCTCCTTCATCCATGGGTAGATCATAGGACTAATTAGGAACAAGAATCGGGCTCAATTGAGCCCGATCGGGAGAAGCCTTCTCCTGGTTTTTCACAATTTTTAACTTGTCGGGTTCTCCATTATAGGCCCCTCCGGCAGCTGTGCTGTCACCTGACGATAGCCACCACCTCAACGGAGGTGATGGTGGCGGTGGCCGACCAGGGAGGTTGCCGGATGGCCGACTATGGCGGCTGGAAGTAGCTCCAGGATGGGACAATCCTAACCGTCGGCTGGAGGAAGAAGATGAGCCAGAGCCACTGGATGCGCTTTAAGATTCGTGCTGGCGATCAATCAAACTATAGGATATATATTTTCATATCATTTCATTTCTATCACACTATTTGTATTTAATGTTTCTAATTATTAAAAATACCTAGATGCAAAATCTGGAAAAGTGATGAATATCAAAATTGTAGCCCTAGGATGTACGTTATTTTAAAATTAGTTTGAACCAATTTGGGTTCTTGGTTTGACCAAGGAACTCATTTTGGTGGGATCTATACCTAGGGTTAGATAGAAACGAAAATGGGTGCTCCCACCTCATCCCTTGTCCAAATGACCTGGAATTTTGATAGAGAGTCACCCTTATCTGTACCTAGGTCTTGACCAAAAATGAGAATTTTTGGGGACAATTTTTCTATAGTTTTTGAAATCATTTAAATATCCAATGGTAAATTAATTTAGGGACCTAAATACCTCCAAACCATCCCAAAGTTTGGTGAGTGGTCCATATTATCATCAAGAGGTTCTGTATAAATTTTCAAATCATTTTGATTTGATTTGGTTGGGGAATGGGCAAACCCTAGCCTTGCCCTAATAAAGGGTATTTAGGTCAAAGTGCACTTTGAGGTTTAAGTGGCCAAATCACCTCAACAGAGGCTGAAACCTTATCCCCTGGTTTGTAATGACTTTTTACACTCTCATATAGGTTATGGGGTGGTGTGGGTAGGATTGCCCTAGGACTCAAGTTCAAACACTAAGTTTGGACTGTGGGGGTTTATGAAGGACATGTGGTCAAATGCCCTTGTATGGATTTGAAATTTGGTAGAGAAGACTCTAGTGTAGCTAAGGTCCTCTGAAAGAAATATTAGAGGATTTGGAGATGGATAAACCCCTCAAAACCCTAACCCTAGTTTAGGTCACAAACCTTAAATTTGAAGGGTAGGAAATTAGAACTCTTTGAAAACTTGTGAAACTTGGGTAATGTATTCATAATGTCAATATAAGCCTTGGATAATTTTATTGGGAGTTTTCGATTAATAATTTTAGTATCACATTTGTAATACCAGTATTAGCCCTAATTAATTATATTTTTATTTTGATCTTAATATCCATTATATGACTATGAAATTGGGGTAAAGTGAGTTTTTGACCATTATGATCATACATCAATTTTATTGTAATTTGCAGATTTAAATTCACAGTACTTACTTCACAAGTGTATAAATACGAAAATATGATCAATAATAGATTTAAAGCTCCCTTTTCATTGGAAAATTATGAAACTTGAACAGTAGTGTTTCTAGGTCAATATGCTAATTTGGAAATTTTATTGCAATTTGTAGATGAATAATTGTTGTACTTAGTTCATTAACCTGTTAACTTGGAATATTATGAGAAAATCAAGTTTAGAGTTTATTATTCACTGATAAATTGTGAAACTTGACCTGGAGTGTTTTTATGTCTTTATATTCATCCTTGAATTTTCTAAGAAGTTTTAGAAGTATATTGGTAGTACTTGTCTCTTTAATTTGGTTAATGTAGGTTATGTTCAAAAATTATGTTTAGAGGTTTAAATCTTACTGAAAATTTAGGGACCTTGAATTTACTGATAAATAGTTGTCTTTTATTTATCATAATTTTGTGGAACACTTTGCATGCTTGAAAATAGTACTTCATGTTCAAACTAAGGCATTTAGATCTCTTTGGAAATTAAATAAATTATCAAATAAATTAGGAAAATTATAAACTTCTGGATTTAAGCTAATCATGCCATGATATACCTCCAATAAAAATGGTAGTGATTTTGGATGATAATTTGGAGTACCTCCCATTGTATACATCATATAGCTTAGGATGGTCTGCGTTTAGTAAAAACTGCAGAAATCATAATATGGTACAAAATGAACCTAGGGAGTTGGGATATTTGTGTATTAAATTGGAAGAGAAATAAGATTATCATCAGGAGTCGTGATGAGAAGTGGGAGGTTTGACTAGTGTTAAGAGGTGATTGGGGTCGACGAAACATCGTCTTCCCCGTGGAGAGAGTAAGAGTCGAATACACTAGGGTTAGATCCAGTACAACTTTAAAGGGATTGGGAGTTGGGTAACAGCCAATAATAGTAGGTGCCTTGTGAAAGGGAGCTTTGGGCTTCTGCCCATCGTAGTTCCTAGTGCCCTCGAGAGCCCTCCACGGGGAATACCTTGTGCAGTCCTAGGCTAACCTAAACAGTAGGAATAATAAACTTCAAGAGCAACTTGTATAACTAGGGCATCACATTCACACACCCCGGTAGCTTGGGAGGTTGGTTATATTAGTTTGATTAGCCATCTAGACGGTAGGTTCAGAAGGAACATGTAACAGATGGGAAAAGTCCGGGGAGCCGATGGCTCAGAAAGATTTGGATACGAATAAGGTGGTGGGTCTTCAGTATTGGACGGTCATTCACACCAATGTCGATACATTGACTTGGCAGTGTGGGACACTTAGCCAAGGAAAGTCTGGTGGATATGGACAGCATTAGTACGCGGAGATTCTAGGTTGTGTCCTTCTAGAGGCGTATGCAAGGGCTTGGCCTGGTAGTGTGGATACCCGCCTAAGAGTGGGGGCCCGACCCACTGTCTCTGTTGCCACTATGGAGGTTCCGGGGAGTGAAGCTTGCTGTCCAAATAGGGGGAACTAAAGGTCTGTGCACATAGAGTTGTGTGCGTGAGTTGCACTTGCATGAATAATGTCATAACATAACACTACAATCATACTTGCATACAACCGACACCCCAACGTATAAATTGGTATGAGACTTTTTATACGATGGGATCCTTGCAGAAGTCCCCTTAACTTATAAGTTTGTATGGACATTCATATAAGTTAAGGTTATTTACTTCTTACCTTGCCTTTCTTGCATATGCTGCTTATTGTACCTGTTGGATCCCTAGTTGGATTTGGGCTAGGTTCTCTAAAGTAGGATGTTTGACCCAACCATTATAGCCAGGGTCATGTCTGTGTCTTAGAGTATAGGCCATGTCCTTAGAATCAACACTACATGGATCAGCCAACAACAAACTGCAGAAGACTCAAGACTTAGAGAAATTTTAAAGACTCAGGAAAATGAGTTCGACGTTCGTCAAACTCAGCTCGACGAAAGTTGTGTTCAGCTCGACGAACTCAGAGACAATTCACTGAGTTGAGCTCGACGAACTCAGAGATAATTCTCTGAGTTGAGCTCGACGAACTTAGTTCCCAGGTCGACGATTTTTGGATAATCTACTTCAACACTCTAGTCCAGAAACATCTCAATATTCTAAGTCCAGAAACATTTCACTGAGCTCCAGTCGACAAAGTTAGATTCTCAGCTCAAAGATCTTGATGCACAGAATTGGCAAGGTTCTAGAGAAAGCAGTTAATTGTTCTCAGGTCGACGATCTTGGATCTCAGGTCGACGAACAATAATTATCTAGTCGACGAACATGACTTCTCAGCTTGAGGAACTTAGGACTCAGGTCGACAAATTCTGTTCTTTGCTCGACGATTTCTGTACAGTTCCAGACATGGACTTTTCCTATCTTCTGTACTTATTTTATTACAGTAATTTTTGAATAATCAATGCTTAATATTCTCTGAATATTACCATTAGAAACATCATTGATTATGGTCTTCATCAGAATTATTACTTGCCACTTTTCAATGGGACACTTGGGGAAATCAATTAATGCAGACATTCTCAAGGCCGTCAGTAATCAATGCATGAAGGAATTCAAAAATTCAAAGGAAAATTTAATAGAAAATATAAAAGGGATTTCTTCCTCCTTCAATACAGAGCAGGAGACACAACAAGCATACATAGAACAATAACACAGATATAGAGTCAAGAAACAAGAATCCCAGACCAGAGAAATAACACAAGATATAGAAAAATAAGAAGAACACACATTCAAATCAAGAGTCTTCTTCATTCTTCACTCTAGGATTCTTCAAGGACAACAAAACTTTATCAGTCAAGAAGTTCCTGGAGATCTTCTGGTCAAAGATAAAGATTGAATACCTACTCACCCTGAAGCAAAGCTCATTCTTCCTGAACAACTCTATAACTCTGGGGGAGCTTTGTTAACATCAAATATCCACTAAGTCTTCTCAATTGTATTTGAGAAAGAGAAGAAACCATCACTTTCTCATCCCCTCACTGTACAAAGGCTTCTTTAATTCCCTTCAAAAGTTATTCCTTGGTTACAAGTCACCTGATCAAAAGAATTGGGTTGGTTTTTGAGCACCTGATCAAAAGCTTATTGGTGGCAGTCACCTGATCAAAAACCTGAGCGGATTCCTACTAGGGTGGTAGAAGAGTGGATGTACCCATGTTGGGGAACCACTATAAATTTTTTGTGTTGTCTGGTTGACATCTCTTTCTTTTGTTCTTATTGTGCCTGTGCTAGTTAGGTTTGTTGTGCATGTTATAGTTAGTTTAATTTCTGTTGTGCCTGTGGTAGATTAATTTATCTTAGGATTGCTTTTTTACTATCAGCCAAGTTCTGGTATCAAATAGATTCCCAACTCTGTAGTTTTTATTAAACTTCAAAAAGAATCAAAAGTTTTAAAGATACTCTATTCACCCTCCCTCTAGAGTATTTCAGGTCTAACCCTCACTTTCAATTGGAATCAGAGAAGGTTCCTTTGGTTGTACAAGCTAATCCTTGAACCAAAAGATCCTTTGTTAGATCTAATTTTTTATCTCTATTATGATTATATTCACAGCATGTCACAGAATAAAGATTATGCAAGCACTAGACCTCCAGTGTATAACTTAAACAAGTTTGCCATCTGGAAGGCAAAAATAAAACTTTATATGAATTCTATTGATGTAGACATCTATAATTCTATCTTGACAGGTCCTCCTCAACCATCTACATCTACAACAACCTCAAGCACTCATGCAGTTCCACCACCTGAGTGGACTGCTGCTCAGAATAAAGCCAAGGTTGTTGATGCTAAAGCCATGAACATTCTGACCCAAACAATGTCTGATGACATCTTCCAGAAAGTGGCTGAATGCACTTCAGCCAAGGACATTTGGGACTCTCTCAACCAAATGGTGGCTGGCTCTGCTGATGAAAGAAAAGATAGAAGATCAAATCTCATATCCCAGTATGAGAACTTCAAAAAGGAGGAAGCAGAATCTGTAGCTGATATGTACAACAGATTGAGCTCAATCATCAATGAGCTGAAGACTTTGGATAAGGACATCACCCTTACTGAAGTAAATGAAAAAAATCCTCATGTGCTTCCCAAGCTCATGGGATTCAAGGATTTGGCCAATCAAGGAGGCCAAGAGCTTAAATGAGATTTCCATAGAATCTCTATTTGGAAAGCTCAAATCCTATGAGCAACTGATAAAGTCCAGAGAAGCAGCTGAACAAAGGACTCCTCCACTAGTAAGAATGGAGCACAACTTAGCATTCAAGGCTGCTGAAGAAATTGAAGCTTCAATAGTAAATGAAGAACTGATGAGTCTCTTTGCCAAGAGATTTTACAAAATGGCAAGAAAAGATTTCAGAAGAAAATCATCCAGGCAGGATGATAAGTCAAGGTATGATAAAACACCTACTAAATAAGTAGTATGTTTTGGCTATAGGAAACCTGGGCACTTTATCTCATAGTGTCCAGAGAATCAGAAGAAAGAAAGAAGAAAAGAAAAGGACACCAAAAGACAACACAGCAACAAGCCTTCTTCTAGCAAATATAAAAAGAAGGATAAGGGTTTTATTGCTGATACCTGGACTGAGACAGAAGATGAATCCACATCTTCCAGTTCTAGTGAAGAGGAAGAAGAGGCAAGGGCCAAGGAAATCTGCCTCATGGCCATCAATGCGTCCAGCAGTCAATCAAACAATGATGAAGAATCTGACAATGAAGGAGCTTCAGAGTCAGAAGCTGATCAGATATTCTCAACTTTTGATTATAGTTCTGATACTTTCAAAACTGAGTTTAAAACCTTGTGTATTGATCTAATTAACTCAAAAAAAGAAATTAAAATACATAGGGAAAGACTAGCAAATCAAGAAAGTCTAATTTATGAAAACACTAAATTGAAAGATGAACTAACTCTAGCAAATTAACAAATCATGTCTTTAAAAATAGAGCTATGTGAGGCCAAACAACTTGAGAAATCTCTCAATGGGAGAAGCCTTAAGCTGATCGACATCACAAGCAAAGTCAATGCCAGACTGAATGGCAAACTGGGCTTGGGTGCATCATCAAGTTTACCCCCATACTCAAGAAGAACATATTATCCACACCAGTAAAATTTGTGTCTGAAAAGGGTAAAGAAAATGCAGATAATAACAATCCCAATCAAACTGAAATTACACACAAAAATAAGAAAAGAAGACAGGATAAGAAAAATCATAACCAGAACAATGTTTAGCAGATTTCGTCGAACTCAGATCGACGAAATGTGGCCAGTTCGTCGAACTCAAGTCGGCGAACTCTGAACGCAAATCTATATAATAATTATTCGCCTTACTGCGATTGACGAACTGTGTATGGTTCGTCGAGCAAAGATCGACAAACTCGGGGCACAAAAAATGAATATGTTCATTCTCTAAGCAGAGATCGACGATCTCATCCCATTTCGTCGAACTCTGGTCGACGAACTTACAACTTTTCGTCGAACCCAAACAGACTTAATAAAAATCATAACTTTGACTGAAACTCTAATCGATCTAGAAGACCTTTTAATCCACTTACTGACTGGATAATTCCTCCAAGAAGATATCATCCCTTAGGATATAAATCCCAACCTGAATTCTCAATAATATCTAGCTTTTCTTATGTAAAGAAACAAGGACCCAAGGTAATCTTGGTCAAGAACAACTAATTGTTTACTTTGCAGCTAAAGGGCTGTCCAACTATTAATCAAAAATGGTATCTAGATAGTGGATGCTCCAAGCATATGACTGGCAGCAAGGACAACTTAAATAACTATAAGTCCAAGCTGGGACCAAAGGTTATCTTTGGTGATTCAAATTGGGGCCAGTCTGAAGGATTTGGAGAAGTAAAGATTGGAGCAGTCACTTTCAAAAAGGTGACATATATAAGTGGACTCAAGCATAACCTCATCTCCATATGTCAACTATGTGATGAAGGTTATCAGGTACACTTTAACTCAACATCTTGCATTATTTCTAATAAAGAAAAACAAACTGTTTTAATTGGAAATATACAAGGTAACATATATATAGTAGATTTTCATTCTGCAAATTCAGATATCTGTTTACTTAACATTATTAGTAATCAAAATGATCTTTGACATAAAAGGATAGGACATGTTAATATGGAAAACATTACTAGGCTATCTAAAGACAATCTTGTGAGAGGTTTGCCTTCTGGTCCATATAAGAAGGAAGGCCTCTGCAGGGCTTGTCAACTTGGCAAGCAAACTAAATCTAGTTTTAAATCAGTTAATAAGAATGATTCACCTAGGAAATTATACTTGCTGCACATGGACGTTTTTAGAACTATTGCTGTACAAAGGCTAGGAGGGAAATCTTACACCCTAGTTATTGTAGATGACTTCTCAAGATTCACCTGAGTGTTCTTTCTGAGATCTAAGTCAGATACATTCAAAGTTCTTACAGATTTTATCGGGACCATACAGATTGAGTACTCTACTCATGTTGCATTGATCAGAAGTGATCATGGTACATAGTTTGAGTCTCTTCTTATGCATGAGTTCTGTGAGAAGGAAGGTATCAGGCATTGCTTCTCAGCCCCTAGAACTCCTCAACAAAATGGGATAGCTGAAAGGAAGAATACAACCTTAATTGAAGCTGCAGATACATTACTTGCAGATACTTACATGCCCCTATCCTTTTGGGCAGAGGCTGTAAGCATAGCAAATTATGTACTGAACATGAGTTTTATACATAAACTTAAGAATAAGACTCCCTATGAATTGTTCAAAGGGAAGAAATCTAAAATCACCTATTTTAAAGTATTTGGTTGCATATGTTATATTCATAATAATAACAAGAAATATATTAGAAAGTTTGAAGCTAAGGCTGAAGAGGGAATTTTTCTAGGATATTCCCAAGTCAGCAAAGCTTGTTGGGTGTTCAATAAATCTTCTTTAAAAATTGAGGAATCAATACATGTAACTTTTGATGAGACTAACATGTCTTATAAGGAGAAAGAAATTTCTACCAATAACATCTTGCAGGTACCTCACTTGTGTGAGAAATTGGGTGAGTTGAACCTTCCATAAGAAGTTATACCACCTCCTCCTCCACAAGCTGATGAAGACAGTGAAGAAGAACTTTTGGAAGAGGTTGAAATTCCTTCAACAACAAACTTTATTCCACAAGAGGAATTAAATCCACATGCTGTTGCTGATCCAACTCCACCCACTAATCTTGTCACACTAAGGGATCACCCCAGATCTCAAGTGATTGGAGACATAATAGCAGGTGTACAGACAAGACATCAACTTAACAAAGATGTGATGCATGCCTATTTCCTCTCTCAAGTTGAGCCTCAATCCATAAAAGATGCTGAGCAAGATCCCCACTGGATCATTGCAATGCAAGTGGAACTCAACCAATTTGAGAGATATAGAGTTTGGGATTTAGTTCTAAGACCCAAAGACTACCCAGTCATTGGAACTAAATGGGTATATAGAAACAAGCTAGATGCCCAAGGTGTAATTATGAGAAACAAGGCTAGACTTGTTACTCAAGGTTACAGGAAAGAGGAAGTAATAGACTATGATCAAACCTTTGCCCAGTTACAAGGTTAGAAGCAATCAGAATATTTCTTGCTTATGCTGCCTACAAGAAGTTCAAAGTCTATCAGATGGATGTCAAGAGTGCCTTTCTGAATGGAGTACTTAAAGAAGAGTTTTATGTTGAACAACCTCCAAGTTTTATCTCTCCAACCCATCCTTCATATGTCTTTAGATTGCATAAAGCTCTTTATGGTTTAAAGCAATCTCCAAGATCTTGGTATGAGACCCTAGCTAGCTTCCTAATAGAGCATAAATTCACTAGAGGTATTGTAGATAAAACATTATTCACTAGGCACCATAAGGATCAAACTTTGTTAGTACAAATTTATGTAGATGACAATATATTTGGGTCTACTGATTCCAAACTATGCAAGAGGTTATCAGAACTCATGCATTCAAATTTTGAAATGAGTAGCATGGGTGAGCTCTCCTACTTCCTTGGTCTCCAAGTGAACCAACTACCTGATGGCATTTTCATATCCCAGGCTAAGTATGCTAAGGTGCTTATTAAAAAGTTTGGGATGACTGATGCCTTAGCTAAGAAAACACCCATGGCCACTAATGCTGTAATAGATTCTGATGCACATGAGAAACCTGTTGATCAGAAATTATATAGGGGCAATGTTGGGTCCCTACTATACCTTACAGCAAGTAGACCTGAAATAATGTTTGTCATATGTCTTTGTGCTAGGTTCCAAGTGAACCCTAAAGAATCTCATCTAGTTTTCCTAAAAAGAATTTTGAGATATATAAAGAGTTATTCTAGTCTAGCACTCTGGTATCCTACTGAGTCAGAATTTGATTTAACTAGATGTTCAGATGCTGACTTTGCTGTATGTAGGGTCGATAGGAAAAGTACCTCAGGGACTTGCCAGTTCCTTGGTATGAGATTAATGTCTTGGTTCTGCAAGAAACAATCATCTGTGTCTACATCAACTGCTGAAGCAGAATATATTACAGCTGACAGTTGCTGTTCCCAGATGCTGTGGATTCAAAACCAACTCCTGGACTATGGGTTCAACTTAAATAATTCAACTCTCTTATGTGATAACACAAGTGCTATATCCATATCACAAAAACCAGTCCATCACAGTAAGACTAAGCATATAGACATTAGGCATCATTTCATTAGAGAGTGTGTAGTAAAAATAAAATTAAACTTGTCTATATCTACACTGATTTACAAAGAGTAGATATTTTCACCAAATCCCTGGATGAAAGAAATCACATATTCTTTATAAATCAGCTTGGAATGATCAATGAAGAAGCTTTAGTTTAATTTCTGTCTATGCTCGATGAATTTTTCAAAGTTCGTCGAACAGAGTTCGATGAACAAAAGAAAAGTTCTAGAGATATTCGTCAAATGGAGATCGACGAACTCTCTGTGAGTGAAGTTGTTTTCGTTGAACGGAGATCGACGAATTTGCTTCAAAAAAATTTCGTTGAATAGAGCTCGACGAAATGTTTTCAAATCTTCAGACCAAGCTCGACGAATTATTTAACTACAAAATATTTCGTCGAACTCAGATCGAAGAATTCTTTTATTTTTCATGGAACGGAGTTTGTCGATTCATATTCTGAAAAACCATATATCTAGGTTTTTCTTCGACCTCCCTCCCACGCTTTCAGTTCCATAGCACTTGATCTCTATTTCTCTCTTGCAGGTACACTATGGCGATTCCAGCGCACAGTCTTGCAGCAATGAAATTTAATACTGGATTTGATGTAAACTTCGAGTCATTTCAACACTCAGATCCAATCTTCCTGGACATCCTGAAACTGCTTGAAGATCAGCAGTTGAAGAATCTGATGTCCACCAGAATGAAGCTAGGCAGCGCAGAGATCAGGGAATGGGTCTACGCTTCCTCCACAATAGATGAAGACACCATGACAGGAATAATATCGGGTAATGCAGTATCTCTTACCCCTGCAGTTTTAACAGAAATTTTTGGATTAGTAAATGGTGAAGTGGAACTGGAAATTGATAGTGATGAATTTAGTGAAATGTTAAATAAGATGGGTTATTCTGGAGAAACCCCCAACAAGCTGCTAAAGAAACATCTATCTGCTGAGTATAAGTTTTCTAGCAGATATTGTGGAGAAAGTACTTGCTGGGCAAGCACACAGCCCACGCATTACCTCACCAGACATCAATTCACTAGACGTGATGTGTTCCTGTGGTGAACTAAGTAAGCCTATAAATTGGGCAAGGATTATGTTTGAGCTGATCAGGAAAAAGAACACCAAAAAGGAGGTGACGAGAATGTTTTGGAAGAATTGAATACCAAGTTATGTTGAGGAATCTTCCTTCAAGAAAAGGCTGCGATTTCTGAATCCCTGGTCACCCCGACCATATTCATAAATGCCTCCAAGAGGCTCACCTGTGCCCTCTTTGGCATATGGGGAGATCTCTTGTCTCTCGAGAGGTCCATCACCAAGCCCTCCAAGGCTTCTTCTTCTGAACCTAGGCCGCCCATTCTCCAGCCTTCTGAGAGTACTCCAGGCTACTCCATGCCATCCCCACCATGCTGAGGATATCCCTACTCCAAAGCTCCACCACCTATCCCCCCCCATAGGTGAACATAGTTAACACTAGGTGGACTTTCAAAAGTACTGCTGGCGGGCAAGCACACAACCACGATCCTATCAGATAGTACACCAACCCCCCTCACCAGTTCATTCAACAGTACATACCATCATCCACACTCCTACTCCTCCATCTTCTCTCTCTACATCCATCAGATACAAACTCCTCATAATCCACACTTTCATACATCAACTCATATCCCATCAACTCAATCCCTAGATGGTACAAAATTCCATCACCACCCTTATCTCCACTACCACCACATTTGGCTGATATTCCCCTTTCCAATGTCTCATCCCTACCATCCTTCAATCTGCTCTCATCCCCCCTTCACACTCCCTCTTCCCCAGATGAACCTATGCAAGACTCTATACCTCCTCTTCCCCCATCATCTTCCATTCACCATTCTGTATCCACTGAGACACATCCTGCATTCCTGCCACTGGACCCCTCCATCATTCCACCTCTTATAACAGTTCTCACTCCCCTCCTCAAAACCCTCATAGTAGAAGCTATTTCCCCTCTTGCTACCTCCATCTCCTCCCTTGCTGCTCAGATCTCTACTCTTTCCATCCCTCCTTCTTCAGTTAGGGGCCTGGCTCCAGTACTCATTGAAACCAGGCAGGGGGAGATACTCTGTGAAGAAGTAGTAGAAGCGGCAGCAGAAGCAGCAACAATAACAAAAGAAGCAGCAGCAATAGTTGAAGCAGCAGCAGACGCAGATGCTGATTATGATTTATTTGATTTCATTAATTTTATTGAATCTGATATGGATGTGGATGAGATAGTCTCAGAGAAAATAAAAACTGCTGGTGATTATATTATAAATCCCACAGTAGATCTGTTGAATTTGTTGAATGTTTTTGATATAGTTTATTTGAATGAACTTCCAAAGTACAACATAAAGCCATCTTTGGCTATAGTCCCATATAACTCCCCAATAAGCCCCAAGGTTGCCATGCAACTCAAGGCTAGTTTTTCCATTACAGAGGTCCCTATTCCTCCATCTCCACCAAAAGCTACTTCCCTCATTACTTCATCCCCTCCCAGAGTCATTTCTGCTCAAGCTTTTGTTATGGATGACGCTCAATGCCTGATCTTGATGAATTGATCATGGCTGATATAGAAGAAGAGAATAAATCAGATGCTGAAAGCATTGGTGTGCACAGTTCTTCTGCTCCAGCTCCAGCTCCTCGTCCAGCTCCTTCCCAGACATAAAAACCCTTGATATCTGTAGAGGCTCTGAAAGAAATAAATACATTATATGATACTCCTCAAGACTCTTTAGATGATAATGATGATGATGATGATGAAGAGGATTCAGATGACAGTCCCTCTACTAAGAAAAGGAAACTTTCTAAGAAGAGGAAAGCTCCTCCACCTCCTGCTCCAAAACCAATCCCAGCACATGATACTCCCTACTACATTCTTCAGAACATCACTAAGTATAAGGGCATGCCAGCATGTATGTGGCTATCCAAGAACCAGTAGAAAGATAGAAAGAAGCGCAGGAAATACTCACCTCCTCCTTAGAGATTCAGAAAAGACCCTCCTCCTCCTCCTCCACCTGCTGTTGGTGCTTTAGGTTCTTCATCTCAGAGGACTACCCAATATCAAACATATCAGAGACATCAGGGTAGGTCCTCCTCCTCTTTTGGAAGCAGCCAGCACAGACATTCATCAGGCAAGCAGCAACAACAACAACAACATCAACAACAACAAATCACTGAACATCAGAAAGCTGAAAGCTCAAAAAGACCTGCCTCCCCTCCTGTACCTTTTGAGGACCCAGAAACAGCTACAACTGCAAGTATGTCCAGGTTCCAGGAATTGGTTGGCCTATCCATGATCAACAAGGCAAAAGCTGAAGGAAAGGATCCCTCTCAATACTCAACCATGTCCAAATACAGGAAGGAGGAACTTAACAGATTTGCCAAAGCTAACAAATTCTTTAATGTTATGATTATATGAAATTGCATCCAGAAGTTATGGTGCCAAGGGCTACTTCCCTTAATATTATTGGAGCAGCTGATATGATAATGACAAAGACTCAAGCAGCAAATCCAAACAGGGAAATCAAGTTTACACAGCCTGGTGAAAAAGCTAAAGAGGAGAAGCACAAGGAGCAAAAGAAGAAGAAATGAGTTTTGAACTGTTTTAGTTTTTCTGTTGCCCTAAAACTGCTTATATTTTTCTTGATACAAAGCTCTCTGTACATATATATCTGTTGCATGTTTTAAATATTTATATTTCCTGTCAGATATTTTTTTCTTGCTTTGTAAATATTGTGTGTCTGTATTTAGTGACCTCACCCAAATAGGGGGAGATTATTGGATCCCTAGTTGGATTTGGGCTAGGTTCAATAAACTAGGATGTTTGACCCAACCTGCATAGCTAGGGTCATGTCTGTATCCTAGAGTATAGGCCATGTACTTAGAATCAACACTGCATGGATCAGCCAACAACAGACTACAGAAGACTCAAGACTTAGAGAAATTTCAAAGACTCAGGAAAATGAGTTCGACGTTCGTCGAACTCATCTCAACGAAAGTTATGCTCAGCTCGATGAACTCAGAGACAATTCTTTGAGTTGAGCTCAACGAACTTAGTTCTCAGGTCGATGATTTCTAGATACTCTACTTTAACACTCTAGTCCAGAAACATCTCAATATTCTAAGTCCAGAAATATTTCATTGAACTCCAGCCGACAAAGTTAGATTCTTAGCTCGACGATCTTGATGCACAGAATTAGCAAGGTTCTAGAGAAAGCAGTTAACTGTCTCAGGTCTACGATCTTGGATCTCAGGTCGATGAACAACAATTATCTGGTCGACGAACATGACTTCTCAGCTCGACGAACTCCAGACTCAGGTCAACGAATTCAGTTCTTTGCTCGACGTTTTCTGTGCAGTTCCAGACATGGACTTTTCCTTTCTTCTGTCCTTATTTTATTGCAGTAATTCCTGAATAATCAATGCTTAATATTCTCTGAATATTACCGTTAGAAACAACATTGATTATGTTCTTCATCAGTATTATTACTTGCCTCTTTTCAATGGGACAGTTGGGGAAATCAATTAATGCAGACATTCTCAAGGCCGTCAGTAATCAATGCAGGAAGGAATTCAAAAAATCAAAGGAAAATTTCATAGAAAATATAAAAGGGATTTCTTCCTCCTTCAATACAGAGCATGAGACATAGCAAGCATACAGAGAACAATAACACAGATATAGAGTCAAGAAATAAGAATCCCAGGCCAGAGAAATAACATAAGATACAGAAGAAGAAGAAGAAGAACACACATTCAAATCAAGAGTATTCTTCATTCTTCACTCTAGGATTCTTCAAGGACAACAAAACTTTATCAGTCAAGAAGTTCCTGGAGATCTTCTGGTCAAAACTAAAGATTGAAGACCTACTCACCCTGAAGCAAAGCTCATTCTTCCTGAACAACTCTATAACTTAGGGGGAGCTTTGTTAACATCAAAGATCCACTAAGTCTTCTCAGTTGTATTTGAGAAAGAGAAGACACCATCACTCTCTCATCCCCTCACTGTACAAAGGGTTCTTTAACTCCCTTCAAAAGTTTTTCTGTGGTTTCAAGTCACTTGATCAAAAGACTTGGGTTAGTTTTTGAGCACCTGATCAAAAGCTCATTGGTGGCAGTCACCTGATCAAAAACCTGAGTGGATTCCTACCAGGGTGGTAGAAGAGTGGATGTACCCAAGTTGGGGAACCATTATAAAATTCTTGTGTTGTCTGGTTGCCATCTCTTTCTTTTGTTCTTGCTGTGCCTGTGCTAGTTAGGTTTGCTGTGCATGTTATAGTTAGTTTAATTTCTGCTGTGCCTGTGGTAGATTAATTTATCTTAGGATTGCTTTTTACTCGCAGCCAAGTTCTGGTATCAAATACCTTCCCAACTCTGTAGTTTTTATTAAACTTCAAAAAGAATCAAAAGTTTTAAAGATACTCTATTCACCCCCCATCTAGAGTATTTCAGGTCTAACCCTCACTTTCAGTACCTTTCTTCCTTAGCTATTTACTCTATATAAATAACTACTAGACTAGTTCCACTGTCACCTGCTTTGCTTACTCACCACCATTGTAGCTTCCCTTTCCTCCTCCCCGCTCGGTACCTAGGAGCCATGGGGGAGGGGTAGGGTATGATAGTACTTAGTCTTTATGACTAATGGTTTTGGACAACAACAATATAGGGGCTCCAGATGGAAGAT
Source organism: Platanthera guangdongensis (assembly GCA_039583875.1). Taxonomy (NCBI): domain Eukaryota; kingdom Viridiplantae; phylum Streptophyta; class Magnoliopsida; order Asparagales; family Orchidaceae; genus Platanthera; species Platanthera guangdongensis. Next base: position 48,026,956 of record CM077147.1, read on the forward strand.
AGGGACTAGCAGCTCAGGGACCAGCACTAGCAGAGTACAGTGTGCATGGAGGTGGGCTAGTCTAGTACCGGAGCACCGGTGACCAGCTCCGTGAGTGATTAGGCTTTCTTATAGCTTCTGCGAGAGATTGTTGTGAGGATCTAATATACCGGGTTTAAGCTCGTTTATATTACTTTTGTACTATTCTTTGCAGTACTCTTTCTTTTCTATATATGGACTTGTTGTGGTTTCTCATTATTTATGATGTTTGTGGACTCAGATGTATTTCATTTATGATTACTGCTCTCTCTTTGATGATCGAAAAGGCCGGTAGAATCAGCATTTTGTAGTGGCGGCCTTCCCGAGTGTCGGTGCCACCGCAAAACGACGATTCTGGGCATAAGACCCCCGGGTTTGAAAAAAAGGGGTCTTACAAGTGGTATCAGAGCAAACCTCGATCGAAAGAGAAGTAGTACACAAAAAACTTAGGCCACCCCCGCACAAGCTTAGTTTGTGGACAAACTAGCGGCGGAAGCATTGGTATGCCCATAAGGGAAATCACATGTAGAAGTCGACTTTCTCCTTCTTTTATTCCATCCGTATGCTATCTAACAATTGAAATTTTTCCTTGTAGCCTGCGACGAACCCTACTCCACAGTAGGGGACACCTCAGGCTCCGAATGTAGTTCCACCTCTTCCAGATCCAGCTCCATTTCAGCAGACGGAGATGGGGCAAACATTGACAGCCATCCTGGAGGCCTTCAGAGCTCAGCAAGCCCCGACTCCACAACCAAATCCCGGGGCCAACTGGATGAGTGAATTCTGGGCACTTTCCCCTCCATCCTACCTGGCCACGGAGTCAGGAGTTCGTACAGAGGAATGGTTAGATACCATCTATGAGATGCTTGCAGGGATTCGATGCCTTACTGAGGAGGCAATTGCTTTGGCAGTCTCCTTCCTGGAGTCACATATAAAGAGGTGGTGGAAGTGACAGCTGGACACCACTTTTGCAGATATGAATTGTGTTGACATATCTTGGAGAGAGTTCAGAGCAGCACTTCTGGGACATTTCGTACCTCAGTCGGCATTGGACGAGTTGGAGGATAGGTTCCTGTGGTTGAGGCAGGGCAACAGGACAGTGCTGGAGTATTACCAGGAGTTTACTCACCTAGCCCGCCATGCAGACTCTTATTAGTTAGACGACGCTGGCTACGCCAGGAGGCTCGATAAGGGGCTGGACGACGATATGAGATAGACCCTTCTCTTTGTCTCCGAGGGAAGCTTGGCCAGGATTCTGGAAATGGCCAAGAAAAGGGAAGCAGACCAGCTTACAGTCAAGAGCCGGAAGAGACCGGCTGATGATGCAGTGATTGGAGGCCGTAGAGACCGTCCTTAAGGCCAGGTCATTGGGGAAAGAAGGAACGGGGATCAACCCCATCAGGAGATTGGACAGAGCAGAGGAACCATGGGTTATTGGGTCCCCATCCCTTACGGATGCTTGAGATACTGAGGACAACAGAGCAGGCACCGGTATGCTTCTAGTGCAATCAGCCGGGATATTTCAAGAGGAATTGTTCTATGAGGCAAGCACCCCCACGAGTAATTCAGGATGCCCCACCTCCTCGGCAGTTCGGTGGTCCAGGACATGATCGAGGATGGGGATATTAGGGCAGAGGACACAGGCCAGAAAGGGAGCAAGTGTATGCTCTAGATCTGGCACAACCGCGGAACCCAGAGCAGGTTATAGCAGGTATGCCAGTACTTTTAAATTCCTTCCTTCCTAAGAACTAGTTTTCATAGACATATACTAGTTAGAAATCAAGAAAAGAAAAACTATAACTAGAATACTAAGACACTTAATTACCTCAGGCGTGATTTTCATCAGCGGCAAACACGCTCACACACTCTTCGACACCGGTGCTTCACACTAGTTTGTGTCAGAAGATTTTGTGAAAGGACTGGCAGATGTGGAGCGATTCACAGGAAAGATGATGACGGTGCGTCTACTCGATGGATCAGAGCTAATGACCTCTTCTCATTGCAAATTAGAGGTGGAGATCGGTGATAAGGCGTTTGAGGCACCAACGACGATCCTGAGGATGCCAGACTATGATCTGATTCTGGACATGACATGGTTGTACTGGAACCATGCCCAGATTGACTGCTTGGCGAAGAGGATCAACGTGAGGCATGGGGACTCCTTTATTGTTATAAAAAGTATTATACCAGCCCCCCACATATTATTATCGTCTGTGCAGGCCGTCAAGGCCCAGTTGCAGGGAGACAAGGTTTATCAGGTCCTTTTCGAGATGGCTGTGGCCAAGGATTCTATTTCAGATATTACAGTGGTGCGAGACTATGCCGATGTATTTTCGGAGAAGCTACCAGGGCTACCCCTGCACCGGGAGAAGGACTTCTAGATTCAGCTCATGCCGGGGGCTAAGCCGGTATCCAGAGCTCCTTACCGAATGACCCCAAAGGATTTGGTGGAATTTCGAAGCCAGCTTCAAGAGTTAGTGGAAGCCGGGTTCGTCCGGCCTAACTCTTCACCATGGGGAGCTCCGATGCTATTCGTCAAAAAGAAGGATGGGACACTTCAGCTGTGTATTGATTACCTGGCCCTGAACAGGATGACGGTCTGGAATACGTATCCCTTGCCAAGGTTAGATGAGCTATTTGACCAGTTGGATGGAGCTCATTGGTTCTCAAAGCTGGACCTGAGATCGGGGTACTACCAGCTACGCATTCAGGAGGAGGACATCCCGAAGACAGCCTTCCGTAGTAGATATGCACTGTACGAGTTTACCATGATGCACTTCGGGATCACGAATGCACCCTCCGCGTTCATAGCCTTGATGAACCGGGTGTTCGAAGAATATCTAGATGTTTTCATCATCGTATTCATTGATGACATCCTTCTTTATTCAAGGACTGAAGAGGAGTACGCGAGGCATCTGACTTTGACTTTTGAGAAGCTCCGAGAGCATAAGATGTACGCTAAGTTCAGCAAGTGACAATTCTGGCTAAAGGAGGTGGCCTTCTTGGGCCATGTCATCAGTGGAGCAGGTTTGGCAGTAGATCCGGCAAAGGTATAGGGAGTACGAGATTGGCCACTGCTGAAGACGGCCACGGATGTTCGGAGTTTCTTAGGACTTGCCGGATACTACCGGAAGTTCGTGAAGGGATTCTCGTAAATTGCTCTCCCTCTCACATCCTTGCCGAAGAAGGAGTCTCCTTTTGTTTGGACGCCACGGTGCGAGGCTGGTTTTATAGAGCTAAAAGGTAGGCTTATCTCGGCCCCTATCCTTGCTCTTCCGTCAGTGAAGGAAGGATTCCAGGTGTACACGGATGCTTCCTACCAGGTGATGGGTGCCGTTCTGGTGCAAAACGGGCATGTGATAGCCTATGCCTCCCGTCAGCTGAAGAAACATGAGCAGAATTCCTCGGTACATGACTTAGAGATGGGGGAAGTTATATTTGCTCTAAAGATCTGGCAAAACTACCTCTACGAGATCCATTGTGATATATTCTCAGACCACAAGAACTTTAAGTACGTAGACACGCAAAAGGAGCTGAACATCAGGCAGAGACGCTGGGTGGAGTTTCTGTCGGACTATCAGTACACCATGCACTACCATCCCGGGAAAGCAAACGTGGGGGCAGACGCTCTGAGCCGTAGCGAGAGTACGTTAGGAGTAGGCCCGCAGCTAATGGCCTTGGAGTTGGTAGAGTCATTTAAGAAGATGTAGATATCACTAGTGTCCGAGGATGATCCGAAGATATATACGGAGTACCTGGCATCGATGACTGTCACCAATGACATTCAGGATTGCATCAGGGATAGGCAGAGGCTAGATGCGAGGGCAGAGCCGATATTCATAGCCTTGGAGGAAGGCACAATAAGGGATTACTCCTTGAGGGATGAGATCCTATGTTTCAGAGGCAGGGTCTACATACCGGCAGGAGGCCAGATTCGGGAGGATATCATGTTAGAGGCACACTATAGTAGATACTCAGTGCACCCGGGGATCACTAAGATGGCAGCAAACCTGAAAAAGATGATGTATTGGCCAGGTATGAAGAAGGAGATCAAGTATTATGTGACGCATTGTGAGGCTTGCCAACTCGTAAAGGCAGAGTGCAAGAATCCGACTGGTTTACTCCAGCCACTTCCGGTGCCGGAGTGGAAGTTTGAGGACATAGACATGGATTTCGTACATAGGCTACCCCGATTTCGTGCAGGGAATGACTCGATCTGGGTGATAGTGGACATACTAACAACGGTGGCCAGATTTATTCCAGTGGCGAAGGACTCTCCAGTCAGTGTATTAGTACGGAGATTCATCGAGCAGTTTGTGCGCTATCATGGAGTACCCAGGACTATCATTTCAGATCGGGATGGGCGGTTTACATCCAAGGAGTTCATGCCCATCTGGGTTCTCGGTTGACATTCAACACTGCTATTCACCCTCAGACTGATGGATAGATGTAGCACACCAACTGTATATTGGAAGATCTTTTGCGTCAATGTATTTTGGACTGCGGCGAGCCTTGGGAGAGATTACTGTCGCTGATCGAGTTTTCGTACAACAACAGCCATCAGTCCATCATAGGTATGGCCCCTTATGAGGTATTATATGGACGGAGGTGCAGGACCCCGCTATTATGGATTCAGGATGAAGATCCACAGGCACTCGACTCGGAGTTTCTGGATAGTACTGATGCTCAGGTTAGATTGATCCGGGATAGGATGTTGGAAGCCCAGAGCAGGCAGGCCAAATATTACGATGCGAGGCATCGTCAGGTGGAATTCCAGGTGGGAGATCGGGTTTTCTTAAAGATACGGCCGATGCATGGAGTCTCGCGGGTTTGCGGGCGGAAGAAGCTCAGTCCGAGATATATGGGGCCTTACAGGATCCTGGAGCGGATCGACCCCTTGGCTTATAGACTGGAGCTACCACCGGAGGTAGTGGGATTACATGATGTATTCCACATCTTCTCACTACTGAGGGCTCTACTACGCCCTGAGCAGATGATTTCCACAGTCGACGGTCTGGTGGCCTCAGATCGATCAGTCAGCTTGGAGCCGATAAGGATCGATGACACGGTAGTGCGGGTCTTGCGACGCAAGAAGGTTCCACTGGTAAAGATTCTGTGGAGAAACCATGGGTAGGAGGAGCATACATGGGAGCCACAGGACTTGATGCAACAAAAGTACCCAGAGCTCTTCGAGTCAGGTATACCTTAAACCTTAGGGATGTTATAAGTTTCTTTTATTTCAGTAGAAACCCCGGTAGGCTTAACTTTAATTTCGAGGACGAAATTTTTATTTTTATATATTAGGATTTGTAACATCTCTCAAACAACTAAACACCTAAGAGTGGTTTTGTCATGACTAGGTCATGAAAAAACCCTAGGAAGTCTAAGTAGACTAGGTGATCTTAGGTAGGAAGGTGAGGGCCAACATGGTCTACAAATAACAGAATTCTAAACACTAGTTTAGGATGACCTCAGGGATACAACTTGATCCCATGACCCTACCACAACACCCCTAACATCTTGGGTAGTCCATAGGGCCACTAAGGATCCACTGTGGGCAGTCAAAGTGGTTAAGTTGACCTAAATCAACCTTAACCCTAAATGGGTCAAACTAGACTACTTAGGGTCAATTGACCTTCCATTAGTCAAGTGGACCCCACCCATGCCCTCCTAACCCTAAAGTGAGGTCAATGAGTCACCAAGGACCCATTGGGGTCGACCTTAGTGGCTAAGTTGACCCAAGTCAGCTCTAGCCTCAAAGTCGTCAAAGTGCCCTTACTAAGGGTCATGTGACCTCCAAGGTGCCAAGTCAACCCTACCCATCCATACCTAGACCTTAGGGGAGTCCAATGGGTCACCAAGGACCCATTGATGGTGACACAAAAGGTCAATTTGACCAAAGTCAACCCTAAGCTAAGGTCAAGTCAAACTCAGCTCAAAAGGCTAACTCAAGCTCAAGCCCCTAGCCACTTGGGCTAACCACCTCCTAACCACTTTGTATTAGCTTAGTGGGCTGCACTTAGGCTAGGGCCATGAACAAAACCGACCATGAGGGGGCAGGAGAGAGAAAGCTTCAATTTCTTTTTAATGGAGGAGAGAGAAAAGGAGCTAGTACATTCATGGCTTGGGGAAGCCAAGGACCACCCCATTTTATTGCTAGATTCATTACCCCATTCAGTATGGAGAAGGACATGGGTCATCCTGGTGGCTGATCAGGGCTAGGGGAGGAGAACCACCATGGCCGAGAAATGAGTTTCTTGGCCATTAATGGTGCCATGAAGGAAGGCCCTTCTCCTACCCCCCATTAAGGTCTGGATTCAACTCCTCTGAGGGAGAGGAGAAGTTTCCAACCATTTCCTGTCTGGATTGAGCCCAGATTCACCCCCCATACCATGGCCGAAAGTTACATTAAGGGGCCTTTAATGGCCACTTCCAGCTTGGCCCCTCCCCTCGTCATTTTTACTCACCTAAAAGCATCCCTGGATCTAGGGCAAGCTTTTCCACACCTTACCCAAAGGAGACAAGCGAGTTCACTATGCTATTGCAGAGCGCCGGCGACACCTCCACCACCAATGGCATTCCGGCGATCGACGCGTCTCCAGGCCGCAAGCAAGGTCCTCCCCTTCTCCTTCATCCATGAGTAGATCATAGGACTAATTAGGAACAAGAATCGGGCTCAATTGAGCCTGATCGGGAGAAGCCTTCTCCTAGTTTTCACAATTTTTAACTTGTCAGGTTCGTCAGAATAGGCCCCTTCGGCGGCTGTGCCGCCGCCTGGCGATAGCCACCACCTCAACGGAGGTGGTGGCGGCGGTGGTCGGCCAGGGAGGTGGCCGGATGGCCGGCTATGGCGGCTAGAAGTAGCTCCAGGATGGGTCAATCCTAACCATCTGCTCGAGGAATAAGATGAGCCAGAGCCGCTGGATGGGCTTTAAGATTCGTGCTGGCGATCAATCAAACTACAGGATATATATTTTCATATCATTTCATTTTTGTCATACTATTTGTATTTAATGTTTCTAATTATTAAAATACATAGATGCAAAATCTGGAAAAGTGATGAATATCAAAATTGTAGCGCTAGGAGTGTACTTTATTTTAAAATTGGTTTGAACGAATTTAGGTGCCTAGTTTGACCAGAGTACTCATTTTGGTGGGATCTATACCTAGGGTTAGACAGAAACTAAAATGGGTGCCCCCACCTCATCCCTTGTCCAAATGACCTGAAATTTGGACAAGGAGTCTCCATAATCAGTACCTAGGTCCTACCAAAAAATGAGAATTTTTGGGGACAATGTTTCTATAGTTTTTGAAATCATTTAAATATCGTAGGGTAAATTAATTTAGGGACTTTTGACCTCTAAACCCTCCCAATATTTGGTGAGAGGTCCCTAGGGTCATCAGAAGGCTTTGCATAACGTTTCACCTCATTTTGAGTTAATTTGGTTGGGGAATGGGCAAACCCTAGCCTTGCCCTAATAAAGGGTATTTAGGTCAATAGTGCACTTTGAGGTTTAAGTGGCCAAATCACCTCAATAGAGGCTAAAACCTTGTCCACTGGTTTGTCATGACTTTTTACACCCTCATATGGGTTATGGGGTGGTATGGGGTAGGGTTGCCGTAGGACCCAAGTTCAAACCCTAAGTTTGAACTTTGGGGGTTTGTGATGGACATGTGGTCAAATGCCCTTGTATGGACTTGAAATTTGGTAGACGAGACTCTAGGGTAGTTAAGGTCCTCTGTAAGAAATATTAGAGGATTTGGAGATGAATAAAACCCTCAAAACCCTAACCCTAGTTTAGGTCACAAACCTTAAATTTGAAGGGTAGGAAATTAGAACTCTCTGAAAACTTGTGAAACTTAGGTAGTGTATTCATAATGTCATTATAAGCCTTAGATAATTTTATTGGGAGTTTTAGATTAATAATTCTAGTATCACCTTTGTAATACTAGTATTAGCCCTAATTAATTATGTTTTTATTTTGATCTTAATATCCATTGGATGACTATGAAATTGAGGTAGAGTGAGTTTTAGACAATTATGATCATACATGAATTTTATTATAATTTGCAGATGTAAATTCCTAGTACTTACTTCCCAAGTGTATAAATACAGGAATATGATCAATAATAGATTTATAGCTCTCTATTTATTGGAAATTATGAAACTTGAACAATAGTGTTTCTAGGTCAATATGATCATTTGAGAATTTTATTGCAATTTTTAGATGAATAATTTTTGTACTTAGTTCATTAACCTGTTAACTTGGAATATTATGAGAAAATCAAGTTTAAAGTTTATTATTCACTGATAAATTGTGAAACTTGATCTGGAGTGTTTTTATGTCTTTATATTCATCTTTGAATTTTCTCAGAATTTTTAGAAGTATATTGACAGTACTTGTCTCTTTAATTTGGTTAATGTAGGTTATGTTCAAAAATTATGTTTAGAGGTTTAAATCTTACTAAAAATTTGGGGACCTTGAATTTATTGATAAATAATTGTCTTTTATTTTTCATAATTTTGTGGAATACTTTGCATTCCTGAAAATAATACTTCATGTTCAAACTAAAGCATTTGGATCACTTTGGAAATTAAATAAATTATCAAATAAATTAGGAAAATTATAAAATTCTGGATTTAGGCTAATCATGCCATAATAGACCTCCAATAAAAATGATAGGGATTTTGGATGATAATTTGGAGTACCTCCCATTGTATACATCATATAGCTTAGGATGGTCTACGTTTAGTAAAAACTGTAGAAATCATAATATGGTACAAAATGAACCTAGGGAGTTGGGATATTTGTGTATTGTGCTGGAAGAGAAATGAGATTATCATCGGGAGTCGTGATTAGAAGTGGGAGGTTTGACTAGTGTTAAGAGGTGATCAGGGTCGATAAAACATCGTCTTCCACGTGGAGAGAGAAAGAGTTGAATACACTAGGGTTAGATCCAGTACAACTTTAAAGGGATTGGGAGTTGGGTAACAACCAATAATAGTAAGTGCCTTGCGAATGGGAGCTTTGGGCTTCAGCCCATCGTAGTTCCTAGTGCCCTCGAGAGCCCTTCACCGGGAATACCTTAGGCAGTCCTGGGCTAACCTAAACAATAAGAATAATAAACTTCAAGAGCAACTAGTATAACTAGGGTATCACATTCACACACCCCGATAACTCGGGAGGTTGGTTAGTTTAGTTTGATTAGCCATCCAGATGGTAGGTTCGGAAGGTAGATGTAACAGACGGTAAAAATCCGGGGAGCCAGTGGCTCGGAAATATTTGGATACGAATAAGGTGGTGGGTCTTCAGTATTGGATGGTCATTCACGCTGACATCGATACGTTGACTCGGCAATGTGGGAAACTTAGCCATGGAAAGTCTGGTGGATATGGCCAACATTAGTACGCGGAGACTCTATGTTCTGTCCTTCTAGAGGCGTACGTAAGGGCTAGGCCTGTTAGTGTGGATACCCGCCTAGGAGTGGGGGGCCCGACCGACTATCTCCGTTTGCCACTATGGAGGTTCCTGGGAGTGAACCTAGCTGTCCAAATAGGGGGAACTAAAGGTCTGTGCGCATAGAGTTGTGTGCGTGAGTTGCACTTGCATGAATCATGGCATAACATAACACTACACTCATACTTGCATACAACTGACACCCCAATGTATAAATTGGTATGAGACTTTTTATATGATGGGATCCTTGCAGAAGACCGCTTAACGCATAAGTTTGTATGGACATTAATATAAGTTAAGGTTATTTACTTCTAACCTTTCCTTTCTTACATATGCTGCTTATTGTACCTTTCATTCTTAGCTGTTTATACTATATAAATAATTACTAGACTAGTTGCACTGTCACCTGCTTTGCTTACTCTCCACCATTGTAGCTTCACTTTCCTCCTCCCCGCTCGGTGCCTAGGAGCCATCGGGGAGGGGTAGGGGATGATAGGACTTAGTCTTTATGACTAATGATTTTTAGACCACAACATTACAGGGGATCCAGATGGGAGACAGGGACCAGCAGCTCAGGGACAAGCACCAGCGGAGTACGGTGCGCATGGAGGTGGGCCAGTCTAGTACCGGAGCACCGGTGACCAGCTCCGTGAGTAATTAGTCTTTCTTATAGCTTCCGCTAGAGATTGTAGTGAGGATCTGATGTACCGGGCTTAAGCTCATTTATATTACTTTTGTACTATTCTTTGCAGTACTCTCTCTCTTTTCTATATATGGACTTGTTGTGGTTTCTCATTATATATGATGTTTGTGGACTCAGATGTATTTCATTTATGATTACTGCTCTCTCTTTGATGATCGAAAAGGTCGGCAGAATCAGCGTTTTGTAGTGGTGGCCTTCCCGAGTGTCGGTGCCACCGCAAAACAGCGATTCTGGGCATAAGACCCCCGGGTTTGAAAAAAAGGGGTCTTACACAGAACACAGTAGAAATATGTTACAACATACATTTTATTCAACAAAAAAAACATGTTACAACATTTTATACAAACAACTCGGGAAATTCAGCACGCATGGTTTGCTCCCGCTCCCATGTTAGCTCCTCACGGCCACATTTGTCCCACCGAACCTTGACCATCCCGATTGTCTTGTTCCGTATCTGCTTAAATACCTTATTCCCGGTCTGAATGGGCCTAACCTTTGTCATTAGCCCAGATTTGATCGGTACACGATCATTTGCAATCACTTGAGCTGGATCTTTCACTACTTTTCGAAGCACTGAAATGTGGAACACATCTTGCAATCCACTCAATTCCGCCGAAAGAGCTAGCCGATAGACAGCTTCTCCAACTCGCTCCACTATCTCGAACGGACCAAGATACCCCAGACTTAACTTTTCAAGTGCCGAATCCTGGACACGCCTTTAAAAGGTTTAATTTTCAAGAATACCCATTCGCCAACCGCAAACTCTACGTTTCGGTACTTGGCGTTGTAGTACTTTGCCTGCCTATCTTGGGCTATCAAAGGCCTCTTCCGGATAGAGCGTATTGTCGAATTAGATTCTTCGACTTCCTTACACTTATATAACTTCGATTCACCTGTTTCTGCCCAAGCACGACACTTTCTACAATACAAAGCTTCAAAAGGTTCCATATTTAAACTAGCTCGGTAGATATTATTGTAGGCAAACTCTACCATATAGAGATTGTCTTCCCATCTCCTCCCGAAATCTAAGGTGCACATTCGGAGCATGCACTCCATCATTTGGTTGGTCCACTCAGTTTGGCCATCCGTTTGTGTAAGACCCCCCTCCCGGATCCCAAAACACGTCACGAAGGGGGTCTTATGCCCAGAACAACCACCTTATGGTAGCATTAGCACACTGGCTAACCTGTACCTCAAGACACCTATTCTGCCGGCTACAACCAATATCAATATATGCCAACTCAACCAAAATGTAAACTAGAAGTCAAATCCACACAAAGCATAATAGTCCAAAGTACATCAAAATAGAGAATCTACAACAAGCTTCTACAAAGTATCAGAGTATAGCTAACATATGCCCAAAAAGGCTACATCAAATCGCTCAACAAAAGTCACATCGGTAACCGACGGTAGCGACGACACCGTCCCTTCAGGCACTGTCGTCCTGGCCTGGCTGTCCTGCTGCAAAGTCTGCGACTCCTCTACCTGCGGGGTGACCTCCTAAAAAGGAAGACGTAGCAACCGTTAGTCAAACAGGCTAAGTGGCTATCACATCCGCTCCCCTGGAGACTTCTCGGCACCGGGCAGAGAAAGGAATCGGGATACAATATATAAGTAATATAAGCAGACATAAGCAGATGGATTAAGTATAATATGATTAACAACATTTAATCTAGTTCTACATGAGCTATAACAATCCATCAAGTATAAGTAACTACAATAGGAAAGTAACTTAATTTATAAGGATGCCCATACAAGCTTATAAGTTAAGGATAGGTTTAACATAAAGTAACTCATCGTATAGGAGTGCCCATAGAAACCTATACGATGAGGATCTTGTTTGTACAATGTAATATAATGATATGTATGCAATGCAATGACTCACACATGAGCACGCACATGCAACCGCTATATCGACACAGATTAGTAGTTACCACTTTTCGAGCAGGTGGTTAACCTCTCAGGCATCAATCGCCGTGGCCAGGAGACGACAGTTGAGCGGGCTTCTCTACTACTAAGCGGGCATCCACACTGCTTCACTTAGGCCACCATATGCCTCAACACTAAAAACACAACAGCAGAGCCCCCCTCGCTTAACTATGGCCCGGCGGGAGTCTCGGGTAGATGTGCACCGAGAACCAAGCCCGGAACTGGCCTTGTGTGACCCGAAAGGAGCCTCGGAAGAAAGCACGATGACCAAGCCCAACCGTTCACTTGGCACGGAAGGAGCCCTGAGACATGAACATCGAGGACCAAGCCCAACCGCCCAAAGTATAACTGTCAACTCCCGTCGGTGTGACGACTGGCGAGCCCTTAGACCTGCCACACTATCCTTAACTTAGGATTACGACACAGCATGTCGACTCACACCACATGTAATTCCACATCATCGTGGCATGGAAGGAGCCTCGGAGAAAACATAAGGACCAAGCCCAACCGTCCACTCGGCATGGAAGGATCCCTTGGAAATGAGCACCGAGGACCAAGCCCAACCCTCCATTTATAACTCATCTCAACACTAACCAACTCAGTGCGGTCAACACTCAAACTTACACCCTTTCACAATGCTACCTGTAGAAAGACACCACTCTAAGCATTTGACTACTAAATTCATTCAGTTAAACAATCATTCACATGACCATAGATTATCATCCTACATTTCATTTCCAAATGATTTCAACACATTATTAACATGATGCGCATTTCTATTGGTTTACCAATTTCTACCAAATCGTTTCATTCGAGTACGCTTCATTTCACAAATCAATTACGTGGGATCCAATTATCAATTTCATCGTTCATAGAACTATGATGGTTAACATAAAAGAGTTTGAAAGAATTGGTTTTCAAGATATCCTAAACACCTAGGGGGGTGAATAGGTTCAATTCTTTTTCCTTAAGGCAGATAATATTTTTACTGTTAGATCACTTATTCAGCAATTTACACAGCACAATATAAAAGAAATCACAGCCAATCACAGAGTGCACACAGATTTATAGTGGTTCCCCAAGTGATGGGTACATCCACTTCCCCCTTCGCCTATCTAGCAGTATACTAGATTCGACCCAACTTCCTTCTTCTCCCTCAGATCCTCAGATCTTACAACTTAGAAACTTGAAAGGTTCCTACAAATCTGACTTCAGCAAGTCCTACAGCTCAGATCCTCTCAGAGAATCCTACCTCAGAGTGAGTCCACACTCCTACAACTCGGGCAATCAAGCCCAACCTCAGCCTCTTTCACCGGGCCTACAACTCAGGCAATCAAGCCCTACCTCAGTCTCTTCCACAAGGCCTACAACTCAGGCAATCAAGCCCTACCTCAGCCTCTTCTACAACGCCTACAACTCAGACAATCAAGCCCTACCTCCGCCTCTTCCACAAGGCCTACAACTCAAAGAGAAAACTCTCCTACCTCAGGCACTCAGCCCTACCTCAACCTTTATAGATTTAGGCTTACAACTCAGAGAGATAACCATCCTACACTCAGATCTGTAAAAGATCCTACAAAAAAATTGATTGTAAAAAGAATAATTCCTTCACCCAAGTAGAGAGAGAATGGGTAGAAGGTTTCTTGGTCAGTTCTTGATAGATCTGACTGCTTTAGATCCATCCTATCTTAGCTTCTTCAAAGCTTCTTGAATTTGAACAAAGTAAGGTTGATCTTCTTGTGAAGTTGGAGATGATCTTCAATCTAGCTTCCTTCTCCTTCAGATGTGACTCTGAATTCTTCTTGCAGACTTGTTCAGGATCTGCCAGATACTTTTGATTTCTAGATGAACACTTCTCTTCTTATTCTTAGTTGTTCCTCTCTCTTGGATACTTCCAGCTTCCTTCTCCTTTTCAGATGTGACTCTGAATTATTTTGGCAGACTTGTTCCAGATCTGCCCTTAGAGACTTGTTTCTTTCTGGATGAAGACTTCTCTTCTTCATCTTAGTTATTGTTTGTCTCTTCTTGTTCAATCCTTGGATTCTTCTATGTGATGATAGAACATGTCTTTATATAGGCTTCATCCGAGGTTACCGGCTGATCCGGTTCATAACGACCTTCTGACAGCTCTGACAGATGCAACAACTTTGTTGGTCATGACAACTGTCAAGTCTCCAGTCACTTCATTATACTTTATCTCAGCAGCAAAGTGTCGGGACAATACTTCAAATGTATCGACACAAATATATCATGTGTCGACATAACTCTTGATGATGTCGACACAGCTCTCACAATGTCGACATAGCTTCTCTTTAACTTCTTGACACAACTTCAATGGCATGTGTCGACACAAGTGCTGTATGTCGACACAATAACTTCTAGTCTCGACAAAGTTGGTGTCGACAGAATTTTGGTGTGTGTCGACACAAGTCCTGTGTGTTGACACAGTTGTTGTCGACATAATTCTGGAATGTGTCAACACAAATCCTGTGTGTCGACACAGTTGTTATCGACAGATTTTATGTGTGTTGACACAAGTCCTGTTTGTCGACACAGTCTGGCTCCTGTTGTCGACACAGTTGTTGTAGACAGATTTTCTGTGTGTCGACACAAGTTCTGTGTGTTGACACAATCTGGCTCTTGGCGTCGACATAGCCTTTCCCATGTGTCGACACAATTCTTCTCAAGTGTCGCCACTTGTACTTCAAAATGTTTTCTGCATTTTCTTAACCTGCACATTCAAACTCAACACAACATCAAATACACCTTGATGAATATCATTGTGTTAGGTGAGGCTTCTCCAAATCTGGTACACATTTTCCAATGTACCTAACAATCTCCCCATATTTGGAGAAGTCATAACCCTTAGTCAATGATATACATCACTTTATAATAAAACACAGAATATGATGTATAAAAACATTATTTGACAGAGTAACATATAAACAAAACCAGCATATTATATTATCATAAAATATAGTGAACATGAATCAGGGTTTTGTTGAAGTACAAGAAGTTTTTGAACAACAGATTACATAGATTTTAAAACACAAGATTACATAGTTCTAAAATCTAGTCAATCTATTCTAGGACTGATTAGGATCCTTGATGACAATGTCTTTGCCAGACTGAATCCTTGCTTGTAAATTAGCTTTAGTGTCTTCTGCTGGCTTCTTTACTTTAAGATCCTTTTTTGAGTTCTTCAGGCTTAACCTTTTGCCTTTCAAAATAGTGATAAGGCTTTGGAAAGTACTTGCTAAGCTCCATAGAAGTAGCATGTTCAAAGCCTGCATTGACTAACACTCTCTCCCCCTTTATGACTTCTCATTCAACAGGGTCTCTTAGATCATCCTTTTGAAACCTTATCTGATTAGCTAGATAATTTGTTCCTTTTTGGTAGAATGATTTGAACTTCAGCACCTGATCAACAATTACCTTTTGGGAAGCTTGGATAGTAGTGCTAATATCAGTCAAATTTGCTTTGAGTTGTTTATCAAACTCAGAATTTTATTTAGCAATGTTTGCAGTGAAAGCAGTTACTGTATTCTTAAGTTTTGTAACAATAACATTGTGGGATTCTGTTAGATTGTCATTCATTCTTATTTGATTTTCCAAAACATAGCTTTGTTTCACTGTTATATCATCTATTTGAGTTTTGGCCTCTTTTTATTGTTTGGCCAGGTAGACAGTAACATGTCCTCCCTTTTGAAAGCACTCAGTCATTTCCATTTTATGCAAATTGACCTCAAATCTGATGGATTTGATATCTTGGGCCAACGTAGGTTACAATTCTTTATGGCTCTCATCTACATATTTCTTACGAGCTGCTCTTTGTTCATCTAACTTCACTTGCAGTTGCACTAGAAGTGAACTGAAATCTACTGTTAGAGCTGGACTTTGTGGGACAGTCTGTAAGGCTTTCTTATATCCAGAGCTTCTCTTCCTTAGCTCCATAAGCTTTCTCTTCTTTGCCCTAGGGGCTTATTTATCTTCTGAGGACTCAAATGATCTTGCTATGTCCACTGTATCTTTTGGACTAGATGCTATAATGAGCATCTCCTTCTCAGTCCTTAGCAACTCCCCCTCAGTTCTTGCATCTAATAAATCAGGAAAAATGTTCTTCTAAAGTAACTACTTGTTCCATTTGTACTGCAGGTATAACTGTCTCTTTAGCAGAAGGTTCTCCTTCAAATTCCAAGGTTTCTTCCTTGGAAATGACATCCTCAGGTACATTGTCTTGGTGATTTTTATCAATATCAGTCATAGGCACATCCAGTGCATCTTTCTCAGTATCTATAACAGTTTGATTTATGTCCAGTAGTACCTCAAGTATAGATTGTGTAGCTGCTTCACTGTCCAGTGTAGTTGTGTGGACAGGTGGTTGTTGCTCATTAGCTCCCCCTGAGGGTAATGCTTCTTGTTGATTTGAAACTGGAGAAAGCTCATTGGCTCCCCCTTGAATAAGCTCTTCCTGGACTTGAGCCAGTTGGATGTTGATTGTAGGAATCTGCTCCCCCTGAACCTGACTATTAGTCTCAGTTTCTTGAGCAGGAGATTTGTTAGTCCTTTCAACTCCTTCATCTGAGCTAAAAACAACCATTTCTTCTGAATCCCTGGAAGATTCAGTGGTCTTAGAAGCTATTTTCTTCTTTTTCTGAATCTGCTGTGATTGTTTCTGAGGGGTAGAAACATCTTTGGTCAGAACTCTATCCCATCTTGATAGTATTCTCAAATCCATTCTTCTCATATGATTGATCTTAGATCCTGCAATCTGATTCATTACTTTAAGAATATTCTCAGTAAGATATAAACTCAAGATTCTACCCAGATTGAGTTTTACTTCCACCTTTTTATAGACAGGGTCTTATCCTACTCCCCCTGCAATCTTTATAGTAGACAGGGATTTACTTCCACCTATTTATATGTTTCTAATCAAAGAAGGTCAAAAGGCGGGTAGAAATACTCTTATTGTGTCGACATTATTGGGATTGTGTCAACACAGACTACTAAAGTCTCGACAGAGAATTACTATTCTATGTGTCGACACCAATTGCGATGTGTCGACACAAATAATCGTAAGAGCTTACACTAATCTTTGCGTGTCGACACAGACGACTGTATTTGTCAACACCAACATTTAAATATCAAGATAGCTATGTGTCGACACCAAATTCTGAGTGTCAACACAATCTTCTGGATGTGTCGACAAAATTTTTCTTATGTGTCGACACCATCTACTAAGTGTCGACACCTTTATCTTTAAGTGTCGACACACATGTCTTTATGTGTTAACACAAATTTACTTAGTTAAATTTGTCATTCTTATTATAAGTTCAGCATGTCTAATTCAATTTTAAAATAATTGAATTTAGTTTCATCCAGTGGTTTGGTGAACATGTCAGCAATTTGAAAATTAGTATTGACAAATTCTAAACTTATATATTCCTTTTCTACATGATCTCTAAGGAAATGAAATCTTATTTCTATGTGCTTAGTTCTGCTATGAGAAACATGATTTCTAGCAATAGAAATGACACTAGTAGAATCACAAAATAATGGAGTTCTACTTACCCGGATTCCATAATCTTCAAGTTGATGTTGAATCCATAATAGCTGAGCACAACAGCTGCCTGCAGTAACATATTCAGACTCAGCAGTGGAAATAGCCACACTTGTCTGTTTTTTTTGCTGCTCTATGACACCAATCTTCCACCTAAAAACTGACATGTGCCAGTTGTACTTTTCTTGTCTTCTTTGCATCCTGCAAAGTCTGCATCTGAATACCCAGTTAGTAGAAAATATCTATTCTTAGGGTACCAAAGACCAAGATTTGGTGTTCCCTTAAGATATCTCAAAATTCTTTTGAATGCAGTATAATGAGATTCTTTAGGGCAGGCTTGATACCTAGTATAGACACATGTAGCATACATGATGTCTGGTCTACTAGCAGTTAAGTATAAAAGGGAGCCAATTATCCCTCTATACAAAGACTCATGTACAGGTTTCCCTGCATCATCTTTGCATATAGGCATACTTGACCCCATTGGAGTTCTCATGGTGGAGGCTGATTCCATACCATATTTCTTAATCAACTCCTTGGTGAACTTAGACTGGGATATGGATAAGCCATCATCAGTCTGTCTA
Source organism: Platanthera guangdongensis (assembly GCA_039583875.1). Lineage (NCBI taxonomy): Eukaryota > Viridiplantae > Streptophyta > Magnoliopsida > Asparagales > Orchidaceae > Platanthera > Platanthera guangdongensis. Next base: position 48,045,208 of record CM077147.1, read on the forward strand.
ACTTGGAGTCCCAGGAAGAATTTCAGCTCACCCATACCGGTCATCTCAAACTTCCCTTGCATAAGTTTGGCAAACTTTCTGCAAAGGTTGTTTTCTGTTGATCCAAAGATAATGTCATCAACATATATCTGGACTAGGATCATCTTGCCTTTTGATTCCCTAAGGAATAGATTTTTGTCTATTTTCCCCCTTGAGAATTTGTTCTTAATGAGGAATGTAGACAATATTTCATACCAAGCCCTAGGGGCTTGTTTCAAGCCATATAGTGCTTTCTTAAGCCTATACACATAATTAGGATAGAGAGAATCTACAAAACCTGAGGGCTGTTCAACATAGACTTACTCTTTTAAGTCACCATTTAAAAATGCTGACTTGACATTCATCTGGAATACCTTGAACCCGTGATAAGCTGCAAATGTAAGGAACAACCTTATTACTTCCAACATTGCCACTGGGGCAAATGTCTGATCAAAGTCCATTCCCTCTTCCTGTATGTAGCCTTTTGCTACCAGTCTTGCTTTGTTTTTGACTATAATGCCATTTTCATCTAGCTTGTTCCTATAGATCCACTTAGTCCTAATAACATTGTGATACTTTGGTTTAGGAACCAACTTCCAGACCTTGCATCTTTTGAATTGATTCAGCTCTTCTTGTATGACATCAATCCAATTTGGGTCTTGTATGGATTCTTCAAATTTCTTGGGTTCCATTTGGGACAAGAAACATGAGCAAAGAACTGTGTTCATGTTCTTTCTCCTTGTCTGGACACCATATCTTGGATCACCAATAATTTGGTGTGTTGGAAGATCCTTTAGATGTCTTATTGCTGGAGTCAATCTATCTACACCTTGATTTCCTTCAGTTTCCCCATCAAGTTGTACTACATTTTCTTCATCATCTGCTTGTGAGTCTTGTACTCCCCCTGGACAACATCCATCATTTTCGTCATCCTGCCTTGCTGGTTGGTCTTCAATAATGGTTAGCTTGTCCATCTTTTCCTTCAGACCTGTAGAGCTAGAAAAAATACTAGATATCTCACAGTTTATTAGTTTAGTTTCATCAAACACTACATGTACAGACTCTTCTGCAACTTGAGTAGTCAGGTTGTAGACTCTATATGCCCTACTGCTGTTGCTGTACCCAACAAATATCCCTTCTTGGGATTTGACAGCAAACTTAGTTAAATAGTGCTTGCCATTATTAAGAATAAAACACTTGCTACCAAAGATCCTAAAATAGGATATGTTTGGTTTTCTTCCTTTCATAATCTCATAGGGTGTATTTTTGTGGCTTTTAGTGATGGATGCTCTATTGAGAACATGACATGCAATGTTAACTACCTCAGCCCATAAATATTTTGGGAGAGAAGTGTCACTTAGTAGTGTTCTACCAGCCTCAATAAGAGTCCTATTCTTTCTTTCAGCAATACCATTATGCTGAGGAGTTCTTGGTGAGGAGAACTCCTGATAAATCCCTAGTTCTTCACAAAATCTTATCATACATTCAGAATGAAATTCAGTCCCATGGTCACTTCTGATTTTGACCACAGAACTGTTAAGTTCATTCTGAATTTGCCTAACAAAATTGTGGAAGACAGTAGGGGTTTCGGATTTCTGCCTCAGGAAGAAAACTCATGTAAATTTAGAATAGTCATCCACAACCATAAATGTGTATACTTTCCTACCTAGACTATGAACTGACATAGGACCAAATAGATCCATATGCAGGAGGTACAAACACCTCACTGAGTCTTTGGTATCAAGACTATGGAAGGAGGATTTGGTCTGTTTGCCTTTTTGACAAGCTAAACACACACCCTCCTTGATGCACTTGACCTGAGCTCTATTTCTCACTAACTCTTTACTAAAGAGTTGACCTATAATCTTATAGTTTAGGTGAGCTAGCCTCTCGTGCCATTTGACACAATGAGAAGCTTTCTCATCTGTAGCAAGAAAAACATGAGAATCTATATTCTCACTCATAAAACTTAGACAATAAACATTTCCTTTTCTATAACCTGACAAGATAACCTTTTGATCACTTGTCCTTCTAATCTGACACCCATTCTTAATAAAAGAAGTGTCATAACCAAGATCACTCAGTTGGCTTATGCTTATTAGGTTATGTTTCAGACCTTTCACATAAGCCACTTGGGTGATAGTGATTGAGCTATTGGAAATGTTACCAAACCCTTTGATGACCCCTTTTTCAGATCCACCAAAGATCACTTTGGGTCCATTCTCTATAGGAGTGTAATACTTCAACATCCTTCTAGTTCCAGTCATGTGCCTGGAACATCCACTGTCCAAGTACCATATTGGGGTATGGCCACTTGGACTCACCTGCATCAAATAAAATTACTTAACCTTAGAACCCTAATACTTGTTGTGTTCTAGGTTCAGGTTAGACTAAAACTTGACATATTTCCCTGCTGTCTTTCTGACAGGTAAGTTGTCATTCTTCCTGACAGTAGTGTTGTGCCAACAATCTATGGCATAATGACCCACTTTGCCATAGCACCATCACTCATATCTATTGTATTTTCCTTTAGATACAGTCTTAACAGCATTGCTGTCAGCAGACCTTAACATTGTAGGTACAGTGGTCTTTTTCTTGAGTGTTGGGGCTGATGTATCAAACATTGATGATTCCTGAAGATCATAATGTATTTATACATGGGCTGCCCTATTGGCATTTACACCCTTGTCATTTAGATTACCAGACTTATAGTGACCATGTGTAATGTCATGGTCATACTTGTTAGTGGGCTGCATCACTTTCCTGAAAGCAATAGGGGGTTTGAAGGTTAGTGGTTGAACTGGGGCTTTGCCTTTTCTTTTGGAATTAGCTGCCCTAGTTCTTCCCTTGAAACCTAATCCTGTCTTACCCTTTTGGAGAATGAAGTCATCAATTAAATGTAAGACTGAATTTGGCTTTGAGAACTTAGCCACAAGTTCCTTCTCTCTTTGAAGTCTGACTTCCAGACTCTTGATTTGATCATTTTTGAATGAAATTGTACCAATCTGAATAAAAGTTATATTTTCAGTTTGGCAACCTCATTCATCTTCAGATCCAGCATTTTTTCTGAATCTAATGCAACCAGTTTAAGGGATGCAATTTCCTTAGCTGTTCCTTGTTAAGAATTCTGCTTCTCTTAAGAGCTTGCAACAAATCACCGTACTCATCAATAAGTTGATGAACATCCCCTTCAGATTCAGAACCATCCACATCTCTTGATGCAAATGCTTCTGATTTAGATCCAGTATAATAATTAAAAACTGAAGAAAGATTGTTTACCTTACTGGGTCCAGGCTGATCCTGGCACAGATCTTCCTCAGTCAAAGCCATTAGCCCTTTGCAATGATGATCTTCAACCCCATTTATTGAGTCCAGAAGTTGTAAGAACTCAGATTCTACTAAATCCTCTTCAGTAGTGAACAATCCTATATAAGCTTTAGCTTCAGTCTCTTCTCCTTATTCTGTCCCCTCCATGTAGACAATCAAGGTGTACCACATCTCCTTGGAGGTTTTGTAGTGGACCAGATTCTGGAATGTAGAGTCATCTATGGTACTCACAATTATATTCTACGCCCTCTTGTCTAAGGTTGCTAGAATGATCTCTTCCTTAGTCATTTCTGAATAACTCTTTGGAGTCTTGAGGTTAGCATCAAGAACTAATAAGTTCATAGTGTTGAAGTTGGTGACCGGGCGGTCTGGCGGTATGTCTTGGCGGGTTGAAGACCGCGCGGTCTGGCGGTTTCCAATCAGAGATTTGGTTGCTGTGCTATTGCTGTCTGCAGTCCGAGCGGTCTAGCGGCTTGCCTATGGAGACTTGGAGACCGGGCGGTCTAGCGGTCTCCCATGGTGATCTCTCTCTTATCCTGGTGGTAGTCGGGCGGTTAGCCATTCTGTCTAACCGCACGGCCTGTGCGAATTGTTTTGTATTAGTCCGCTTAGTGCTGTAAATTTTTAGTCCCACATATCTTATTTGTTTTCTCTCATCTCTCATCCATTCTATATAAGGGAGTCCATACCTTTGTAATAGATATCTTTTTCAGATAATAAAGTTTCTGTTAAACCACTTTCGGTTTGTTTTTGTTCGTTTCTAACATGGTATCAGAGGAAACGATCTTTTCCTCCTGATTCCTTTCTCTTCCTGTTCGCGCGATCTCTTGTCTTGTTCGCACAGTCTCTTTTCTTGTTCGCATGGTCTCTTGCTGCTGCCCTTTGTGTGCGCGGCCTCTGTGTGCGATCTCGGTTCAGCTTGTCTGTCTTGCTCTTTTAGGCGCAGACCTTCTCCTTCTTCTTCTGTTCGCGCGGGCTACCTTCTAGCCGCTCGACTTCTTTCCCTCAGCTTGTTTCTACGGCTTGGTCGTGGCTTCTCTAGGCTGCTGGTGTCAATCTTATTGACCGCTGTAGATCTCCTTATCCTACCGCTGTGATTTCTTCTTGTTCGTGCGGCCTGTTTCCTCACCGCGCGTCTTGTTTTCTAACCGTGCGACTTCCTCTTATTTTCTCCAATGGCTCCTTCTGATGCTTCTAATGCCACCACTCCTTCCACCACTCCTGTCGCCAATCCGGCTCTGCCTCTTCCTCCTACTCCTTCCGGGAACCTTGGGACCGTTTCCAAGCTTGTCGGCTCCAACTACCCGGATTGGAGCGTCTCCTTCACCTTTCTCCTTCGCTCGCAACACAAATGCCACCATCTCGTTGATGACCCTCCTCCAACCACTTCACCTCTCTTTTGATGACTGGGATGCAAGTGACGCGCTTGTGCGTACTTGGCTTGCTAATAGCCTATCTAATGAGTGTCTTCCCGTCATCCGTCATGATGAGACGGTCAAGGCCGCTTGGCTTCATCTTGCCGCTTGTACTCCAAGGGGGCTCAGACATCCCGCATCTATACGTTGTATGCGGACCTCTTTGCCCATCCTACCTTGTCCCCTGCTGCTGCCTACCCACAGGTTCAGTCTCTTGGGCTGAGATTCTTTAGAATCGCCCATTCTCTGTCGGATTTGGCTCAACAACACAAGCACTTCCAGGAGCTTTTGGTTGTGTGTTATCTGCTCCGGCTTCCTGATACTTATGATATGATCTGCCAGCAAATTCTGGGTGAGGCGGAATCTCCTACCTTAGATGCCACCACTGCCCGCATCGCCGCTGTCACTTCTCTCCTTCAGCACCAGATTCTGCCCGCTCCTCCTCCACCGGCCAACTATGCTCACCAAACTCAGCGGAGTGGCTCTAGTAGCCGCAGTCAGCAGTCTGGCGGACGTGCTCTTTCCCGCTATCTCTGCTCTCACTATGGCCGCACCGGCCAATACTCTTGACCGCTACTGGACGAAGCATCCCCATCTTCGCCCCTCGGGTGACTCTTCCGCCTCCTCTTCCAAGCCGTCTGCCTCCATGGTCACATCTTCAGGTAGTGCCCACGTGGTTACTCAAGGTAAATGACTTATCGACTCTGGACCAACTAATCACATGACGGGCAATCCTCACTGCTTCACTCTGCTCGAATAGCATGATCGGGTGCCCCCGGTTCTTGTTGCAGACGGTTCTCCCTCCCTGGTTCATGGGTCGGGAGTGATCCATGTTACTCCATCTCTTCGCCTAGCGGAAACTCTCTATGTGCCCAAATTTTCCTGCAATTTATTGTCGGTTACCTCTTTATGCAAGCAACTTCAGTGCTCTGTAACGTTTACTCTGACTTCTTGTTCTTTTCAGGATCCGAGCTTCCAACGGACGATTGCTACTAGGACAGAGTGCGGCGGCCTCTACTTCCTCGACAACGTTTCCGCCTTGTCCGCCTTCTCCTCCTCTTGTACGGATCTTCTCCAGTGGCATCTCCTCCTCGGTCATCCTCCTCCACGGCTTCTACATCAACTTCTGCCCCACCTCCCTCCTTCCAGTTCTCCTCTCAACTGCGAGGCTTGTCAGCTTAGCAAGCATAACCGTTCCTCCTTCCCGCCAAAGCAAGGTCGGGGCTCTACCCGTCCGTTTGATCTCATCCACTCCGATGTCTGGTGACCTGCTCCTACCCTCACCATTGGTCGGGGTAGTTCTTATTTTGTTACTTTTATTGATGACTTTTCAAGATGTACTTGGGTGTATCTCTTACGAGATCGCTCTGAACTTTTGGATGTATGGGTTTATTTTTATCAATTAATCAAAACTCAGTTTGGTGTTTGTATTAAAACTTTTCGCTCAGATAATGCTTCCGAATATTTGAGTCATGCTTTTACCTCTTTCTATGTGCAACATGACATTATTCATCAGACTAGCTGTGTTTACACCTCCCAGCAAAATGGGGTGGCGGAACGTAAAAACCATCATCTCCTCGATGTCGCTCGCACCTTGATGACCCAGATGCATGTTCCTCACTCCTATTGGGGCTATGCTGTTCTCCTTGCCTGCTACCTCATCAATCGCATCCCCTCCACGATTCTCCACGGGAAAACCCCATTCTCCATTCTGTATCCGGACAAGGAGCCTTTTCCTCCTCCTCTCCGCATCTTTGGGTGCACTGCCTTTGTGCATGCCCCCTCCGCCACCCATGATAAGCTCTCCCCTCGCTCCACCAAATGTGTCTTTCTGGGATACTCCACCACTCAGAAAAGCTATTTTTGCTTTGATCCCGTTCTTCGTAAGCAATTCGTCTCTGCTGACATCACCTTCTTCGAGAATGCCTCTTACTTCTCGGATGCCTCCCCTCCTCTTCCCCCAGCTTCTGATTCTCCTGCTATTTCCTTCGTTCCCTCGTCTCCTCCTGCGATCTCGACCCCTACACCATCTTCGTCCACTCCTCTCCCTCCACCTCTCTCTCCCGCTTCTCCGCCACCATCTCCCTCATATCCGCCGCCGCCGCTCTCTCCTCCCGGTCCAGCTCTCTCTACCACGGATGCTCCGGATGCCGAGGGACCTGCTGACCTGGATCTTCCTGTAGCTCTCCGCAAAGGGGTACTGACGTGTACCCTACACCCCCTTGTTGCTGTTGTTTCATATGATCGTCTCACCTCTTCTCGCAGGGCCTTTGTACTGGCTATCTCTGCCATTACCACACCCCATTCCTACCAAGAGGCCCGTGTTATTGCTCATTGGAAGATGGCCATGGATGAGGAAATGAAGACCTTAACTGAGCGGGGTACCTGGACTCTTGTTCCTCCTCCCCTCGGTATTGATTTCATTGGCTGTCGCTGGGTCTTTGTGGTAAAATTTGGCCCAGACGGCACTGTGGATCGTTATAAGGCTCACATTATTGCTAAGGGCTTTACTCAGACCTATGGGGTTGAATACTTTGACACCTTCTCTCCCATGGCTCATCTCAGCACTATCCGCGTCCTTCTCTCTGTGGCGGTCAATAGAGATTGGCCGATTTCCCAGCTGGATGTCAAGAATGCCTTCCTTTATGGTGATCTTCAGGAGGCTGTCTACATGGAGCAACCTCCTGGGTATGTTGCTCAGGGAGAGACACGAGTCTGCCGGCTGAAGAAGGCAATCTATGGTCTCAAGCAGAGCCCTCGAGCTTGGTTCGACAAGTTCAGCGGCATTGTGGCAGCCGTTGGTTTTGTGCGAAGCTCTGCCGATCACTCGCTATTTATTCGCAAAACCTCCTCAGGACTGGTGGTTCTTGCTGTGTACGTCGATGACATCCTTCTCACTAGCGATGATCAGGAAGGGGTAGCCTTGACAAAGCGGCATCTTCGTCAATATCTGGTCACGAAAGATATGGGCTCTCCGAAGTACTTTCTGGGGATCGAAATCTCTTGGAAGACCAACTCCTTAGTCCTCTCCCAACGTAAGTATGCCCTTGATCTTTTAAAAGAGGCAGGATTGAGTGGAGCTAAACCTGCCCGATGCCCCATGACAACTGGAGAAGACAAAACCTGGACAGATGATTCGCCTCCTCTTTCAGATGTTACGCGGTACCGGCGTCTGGTTGGTAAGCTCATATATCTCATCGTGACCAGGCCTGACATTTCCTATGCTGTGGGCAAAGTGATTCAATTCATGCAAGCACCTAGGGAGTGCCATCTACAGTCCATCTTGAGGATCTTGGAATATGTCAAGGCAGTGCATGGGAAAGGATTACACTTTCAGAAGAATGGTCATCTGAGGGTTGAAGCATACTCAGATGCGAGTTACGCTGATTACAAAGGGGATCGCAAGTCAACCTCGGGTTTTTGCACCTTTGTTGGGGGAAATCTGGTAAGCTGGAAGAGCAAGAAGCTGTCGGTTGTTTCCAGATCTAGTGCTGAAGCAGAGTATCGTAGTATGACATCGACCACTTGTGAGTTAAAGTGGCTACGAGCTCTCCCGCTGGATTTAGGAGAGGTGTACAACCATCCTCTACCTATGTTCTGTGATAACAAGGCTGCCATATACATCTCCAAAAATCCGGTCTTCCACGAAAGAACCAAGCACATTGAGGTTGACTGTCATTTCATTCGTGAGGAGATTCTGAAGGAACAAATTTATACTCCCTTCGTCACTTCTGATAAAGTGCTGGCTGACATCTTCACCAAGCCAGTCTCCGCCTCGTTTCTTCATATTTGTGACAAGCTGGGCATGATCGATATATATGCTCCAGCTTGAGGGGGAGTGTTGAAGTTGGTGACCAGGCGGTCTGGCGGTCTGTATTAGCGTGTTGAAGACCGCGTGGTCTGGAGGTTTCCATTCAGAGATTTGGTTGCTGTCTGGAGTCCGAGCGTTCTAGCGGCTTGCCTCTGGAGACTTGGAGACCGGGCGGTCTAGCGGTCTCCCATGGTGATCTCTCTCTCATCCTGGTGGTAGCCGGGCGGTTAGCCATTCTGTCTAACCGCGCGGCCTTTGCGAATTGTTTTGTATTAGTCCGCTTAGTCCTGTAAATTTTTAGTCCCACATCTCTTATTTATTTTCTCTCATCTCTCCTCCATTCTATATAAGGGAGGCCATACCTTTATAATAGATACCGTTTTCAGATAATAAAGTTTCTGTTAAACAACTTCCGATTTGTTTTTGTTTGTTTCTAACACATAGGAATAAATGGCCCTTCTAGCACTGTGATATAAATTGTTGGATCAGATGTTTCCATGAACAATCTGACCATCTCTTTCCATATGCCAAAATTTTCTTTCCTACAGATAGGAAGTTTCATGGATCCAAGTTCCTTCTAATTCTCACCTAAACCCATTTTGTATAACAGATGACTGCCTTTAAGATCAACTCAAACTATTAAGTCTATTCTTGAGCAACCTCCCTCTGATACCACTTGAAAAAATTAGTTTTCAAGATATCCTAAACACCTAGAGGGGGGGGGGTGAATAGGTTCAATTCTTTTTCCTTAAGGCAGATAATATTTTTACTGTTAGATAACTTATTCAGCAATTTACACAGCACGATATAAAAGAAATCACATCCAATCACAGAGTGCACATAGATTTATAGTGGTTCTCCAAGTGATGGGTACATCCACTTTCCCCCTTCGCCTATCTAGTAGTATACTAGATTCGGCCCAACTTCCTTCTTCTTCCTCAGATCCTCAGATCTTACAACTCAGAACCTTGAAAGGTTCCTACAACTCAGACTTCAGCAAGTCCTACAGCTCAGATCCTCTCAGAGAATCCTACATCAGAGTGAGTCCACACTCCTACAACTCGGGCAATCAAGCCCTACCTCTGCCTCTTTCACCAAGCGTGCAACTCAGGAAATCAAGCCCTACCTCAGCCTCTTTCACAAGGCCTACAACTCAGGCAATCAAGCCATACCTCAGCCTCTTCCACAAGGCCTACAACTCAGAGAAAAAACTCTCCTACCTCAGGCACTCAGCCCTAACTCAGCCTTTATAGATTTATGCTTACAACTCAGAGAGATAACCCTCCTACACTCAGATCTGTAAAAGATCCTACATAAAAATTGATAGTAAAAATAATAATTCCTTCACCCAAGTAGAGAGAGAATGGGTAGAAGGTTTCTTTATCAGTTCTTGATCGATCTGACTGCTTTAGATCCAACCTGTCTTAGCTTCTTCAAAGCTTCTTGAATTTGAACAAAGTAAGGTTGATCTTCTTGTAAAGTTGGAGATGATCTTCAATCCAGCTTCCTTCTCCTTTTAGATGTGACTTTGAATTTATCTTGCAGACTTGTTCTGGATCTGCCAGATACTTTTTGATTTCTGGATGAAGACTTTTCTTCTTCATCTTAGTTGTTCCTCTCTCTTGGATAATTCCAGCTTCCTTCTCCTTTTCAGACGTGACTCTGAATTCTTTTGGCAGACTTGTTCAGGATCTGCCCTTAGAGACTTGTTTTTTTTCTGGATGAAGACTTCTCTTCTTCCTCTTAGTTGTTGTTGTCTCTTCTTGTTCAATCCTTGGATTCTTCTATCTGATGATAGAACATGTCTTTATATAGGCTTCATCCGAGGTTACCGGCTGATCCGGTTCATAACGACCTTCTGATAGCTCTGACAGATGCAACAACTTTGTTGGTCATGACAGCTGTCAAGTCTCCAGTCACTTCATTGTAGTTTATCTCAACAACAAAGTGTCGAGACAATACTTCAAATGTGTCGACATAAATAGATAATGTGTCGACACAACTCTTGATGATGTCGTCACAGCTCTCACAATGTCGACACAGCTTCTCTTTAACTTCTTGACATAGCTTCAGTGGCATGTGTCGACACAAGTCCTGTGTGTCGACACAATAACTTCTACTCTCGACAAAGTTGGTGTCGATAGAATTCTGGTGTGTGTCGACACAAGTCCTGTGTGTCAACACAGTTATTGTCGATAGAATTCTGGAATGTGTCGACACAAATCCTGTGTGTCGACACAGCTATTGTCGACAGATTTTCTGTGTGTCGACACAAGTCCTGTGTGTCGACATAGTCTGACTCCTGGTGTCGACACAATTATTGTCGACAGATTTTTTGTGTGTCGACACAGGTTCTGTGTGTCGACACAATCTGGCTCCTGGTGTCGACACAGCCTTTCCCATGTGTCGACACAATGCTTCTCAAGTGTCGACACTTGTACTTAGAAACTTTTTCTGCATTTCCTTAATCGGCACATTCAAACTCAACACAACATCAAATATACCTTGATGAATATCATTGAGTTAGGTGAGGCTTCTCCAAATCTGGTACACATTTTCCAATGTACCCAATAGAGTTCACCCAACCTCAAGTTAATTTACTACATTGTCCCCACCGTGTCCAAACCCGACTCTACTCCAACCCAGAATTTTAAGTACAAAATAAATCAAGGCAGCAACTTCGACCGGAGATTCCCAAAGCTACAGGAATCCAGTGAAGGCGTGTAACCCCTCGATGGAAAGGTCTTTCCATGGGTTACAACGTTCATGTTCAGACTACAACCCAGATCCGAGAGTATCATATTAGAAATCCGCTTCAATGTTCGTTGCGTATAGAACACAATTCCTGTATGCTTGGTATGTCGGCTGTCAAATTTGTTCAGACTTTTTCGTGGCTATAGACTTCGCTTGAAGTCGTGGAACTATTCGTTGGAAAGGTATTTTTAAGTACTTCAACTTCGTGTTTAGTCGAAAGCCAAATTCTAAACATATCACACCTAAAAATGGCCAAGAAGGTTGCTGCGTGAAGAACACAGATTCTGCATGCATCTTAAGGCAGAATGAACGACATCGGTTCATCTTCCTCCTCAAGTCGATCTCCCAAAATCACCTTCAGAAAATCCTCCTCTCTTATTCACCCTCATGAGGCCATTTCTCTTCACGAAACCGCCCCCATATTCACATAGAAGGTTGGAGAGGTTGAAGACACCACTATCCTTAGAGCACATGCCCTAGAACGACGTCTTCTTAGGAAATCATCATCTCGCAAGTATAGACTCTTTTGAGTCGACATCTCACCTAGATATATCTACAGATCTAGCATCAAGGGAGAGGGGAGGAAGCTCACCTCATTTCTGGTGTTTCCACCATTTTCGGCAAAGGATCTTGTGACTCTTCTCGGTGCTATCTTCTTTCCTTGGCGGCGGCGGTTCTTCTCCTCTTGGACTTGCTCCAGCACCTTCTCCCTCTCTACAACAGTTCTCTCAGAAAAAAAGAGTTGTAATAAGGAGTGAAAATGGCTAGGGTTTTCACATCCCTTATAAGTGAAAAGTGACACTGGCAGGGATACGCCCGAGTCCTTACCCGTGTCCTGCTCGGGCGAAGCGTCGCCGACGGTTCCAATGTCGGTTCAATACACAAATACGGATAGAGACATGCCCGTGTCCATACCCGTGTCCATATGACATGGCCGTGTTCTCTGGCCGTGTCCTTCTTTGGACACGATTCGTCGCGTTTCACTTGTCACACACGGGTAGGGACACACCCATGTCTCTACCCGTATCCTCCTCGGGGCACACTTCGTCGAGCTCTACTCGACATACACGGGTAGGGGCACGCCCGTATCTCTACCCGTATCCTATTCACACGGGTAGTGACACACCCGTGTCACTACCCGTGTCCTTCTCTGGGACAACTCAAGTTGGCGACTCGAGAGTTGGTTGGATAGACACGGGTAGGGACATGCTCGTGTCACTACCCGTGTCCTTCTCTGGACCAACTCGAGTCATCAACTCGAGAGCTGGCCTCTCACACACGGGTAGGGACACACACATGTCTCTACCCATTTCCTATTCTGGACTGATTTCTACTCCCATTTACAAGTGCTGCCCAGCTGCCAGCACTTCCCTGAACCCAAGTCAGCTCTCCTGACTCAAAAATGGGCACGAGGGGCCTAGTGCGAATCAGGACATTACAAATCCTATAAACAAAATAAAAGGTTTCGTCCCCGAAATCAGGCTAAGGCTATGGGGAGAAAAGGGATAACAGAAAATAAAATATGCTTTTAAGAATTACCTTGAGCAAAGAACTCCGGGTAGCGTTTTTGCATCAAGTCCAACGGCTCCCATGTATACTCCTTCCCATGATTTGACCACAGCACCTTCACCGAAGGAACACTTTTGCGGCGCAAAATTCTTGTCTCGTTATCTACGATCTACATCGGCTCTAGTCGCACATACCTATCAGTTGCCACTGCACCATCACTGGTGGGGATATATTGATTGGGGCGCAACAACGTCTTTTGAAGTGACGACACATGGAACACGTCGTGGAAGTTCTCTAGCTCTGGAGGCGACTCCAACCGATAGGCTAAAGGGCCAATTCTTTCCAATATAGTGTAAGTCCCAACGTACATTGGGCTGAGCTTTTTCACACCACGTACCCGTGACACTCCATGCATCGGTCGGAATTTCAGAAACGCCTTATCACCCACTTGAAACTCCACCATCCGGTGCTTTGCATTGTAATACTTCTCCTGTCGACTTTGAGCCTCCAACATGCGATCCCGTATTAGCCTAACCACCGTATCAGTATCATCAATATACTTAATTCTCAAAGCCTTCGGGTCTTCATCTTGCACCCAAGACAAGGGGGTTCTACACCTTCTGTAAAGAGCTTCATGGGGCGCCATACTGATGCTAGCTTGATGGATGTTGTTGTCGGAGAATTCTACTAGTGGTAAGAGCCTTTCCCACAGCTCCCTTCTATCCAGCACACACAACCTCAACAGATCCTCTAGTGTTCTGATGGTCCTCTCAGACTGCCCGTCAGTCTGAGGATGAAACACGGTGCTAAAGGTAAGGCGTGAGCCCAAATACGCCTGTACAGCCTTCCACTCCTTAGAGGTGAAACGACCATCCCGGTCAGAAACGATTGTCTTAGGCACGCCATGGTACCGTACGAACTTCTCAACAAAGAGGCATACCAAGACATCCACGTGAGCCTCTTTCTTCATGGGGATGAACCTGTCTACTTTTGTCAGTCGATCAACGATCACCCATACCGAATCATTCCCTGAGCGTGAGCGAGGTAACCCGTGAACGAAGTCCATGGAGATAGCCTCAAACTTCCACTCGGGGATGGGAAACGACTGTAATAAACCACCGGGGCTCTTGCATTCCGTCTTCACCCTTTAACAGGCCTCGCAATGTGTAACAAAGTATCTGACATCTTTCTTCATTCCTGACCAACACATGGTGTTCCGCAAGCCGACATACATCTTGTCAATACCCGAGTGCACTGAATACTGAGACCAATGTGCCTCTCTCAAGATATCCTCCCGAATTTTACCGCCCTTAGGAATGTAGAGCCGGCCGCGGAAATAAACGAGGCCGTCTTTTAATGTATACTCGTCAGTAGTCCCATATTCGATTGACTTGATCGCCGGGGCCAGAGCTTCATCCCTTCCTTGCTCCACCCGGATTCGGTCCCGGATATCACAAACTATGCTCATGGTTGCCAAGTACTCCTCATACTCCTCCGAAGGAACCATATACACCAAAGTAATCTCCATCTCCTCGAGCACCCGAGCTAACTCCATGCGCATCAACCGAGACTCTGAGATCGAGTCCGGTACTTTTTTGCTCAATGCATCAGCCACTGAGTTCGCCTTTCCAGGGTGGTAGGTCAAGGTGAACTCATAATCGCACAGAAACTCTAACCACCGCCGTTGTCTCAAGTTCAATTCCTTCTGTGTATGAACGTACTTTAAGTTTTTGTGGTCTGAAAAGATCTCGTAGTGGATGCCATATAGATAGTGCCTCCAAACCTTCAAGGCAAATACCACTGCTCCCAATTCCAAATCATGAACCGGGTAATTGATTTCATGATTCTTTAACTGTCTTGAGCAGTAGGCAATTACATGGCCGTGCTGCATCAGCACCGCTCCCATCCCTTGATAAGATGCATCGGTGTAAACTTAAAATCCTTCCTTCCTAGACGGAAGTGCTAGGATGGGGGCGAAGGTAAGTCTATCCTTCAGATCTTGGAATGCAGTTTCACATTGGGGTATCCACTCATATGGCACACCTTTCTTCGTCAAGTAAGTAAGAGGAAGGGCAATCTTTGAGAATCCTTTTACGAACTTGTGGTAGTACCCGGCAAGTCCAAGGAAGCTCCGCACATCAGCTGCTGACTTCAAGGGGGACCACTCCATCACGTCACACACCTTGGCCGGATCCACAGCTAATCAAGCCCCGCTGATCACATGGCCCAAGAAAGCAACCTCTTTAAGCCAGAATTCGCACTTGCTGAACTTGGCGAACAAGGCATGCACTTTTATCTTCTTCAATACCAAGGTCAGGTGTTCGATATGCTCCTCCTATGTCTTTGAGTAGACCGGTATGTCGTCGATGAAAATGATGACAAAGATGTCCAAATAAGGCTCGAACACCTTGTTCATCAGGATCATTAAGGCTGAAGGGGCATTTGTGAGCCCAAACGGAATTACGGTGAACTCGTACAGTCCGTATCTTGAGCTTTAGGCTGTTTTTTGGATGTCCCCTTCTTGTATCCTCAACTGATAATATCCCGAGCGCAAATCCAACTTAGAAAACCAATGCGCTCCTACTAGATAATCGAACATCTCGTCGATCCGGAGTAGCGGATAAGTGTTCCACACCATCAGTCGATTGAGCTCCCGGTAGTCTATGCACAATCATAAAGTTCCATCCTTCTTCTTGACGAATAGGACAGGTGCTCTGCAGGGTGACGAGCTGGGGTGAACAAACCCAGACTCCACCAGTTCCTGTAACTGAACTCTAAACTCCGCGAGTTCCTTCGGGGCCATTCAGTAAGGGGCCCTGGATACAGGCTTGGCACCCGGTACTAGATTAATTTGAAAATCAACTTCTCTATGCGGGGTTAATCCTGGCAGTTTCTCAGGAAATACCTCGGGGAAGTCCCGCACTACCCGTACATCTTTCATTTCCAACGCTATCTCCTTCAACTTGAAACAAATCATGGAGACTTCATCCCCCTTCATATGGGCTTTTAAATCTTGAACTAAAGATAACAACATATGAGGTGCGAATCTAATACCTTCGAAGATGACATCGGAGTCCCCATGTCTCAAATACATTCGTTTCTCCGCGCAGTCAATCCTTGCGAAGTGCCAGTCCTACCATGTCATGCCCAAAATGAGGTCGAATTCCGGCATCCTCAAAACTGTGGCAGGCGTATCAAAGGCCTTTCCCCAATAAGTATCTCAAATTCGCACTTGGCAGTTGCAATCATCTCAGAGTCATCCGGGAGGCGTACTCGTCGGGCTATACCAGTGAAGTATTGTACACCCTCCACATCTTTAATGAATTCCTCGGACACAAAAGAGTGTGAGGCAGCGGTATCAAACAACGCATAGGCCATCTTCCCGCTGACTACCACAATGCCTAAGTACCAATAACCAAAACTCAGTTCTTGATATCTAGTATGTCTTAAGCAACTTAAGTTAAACAATGAAAATGTGAAAGCTAACTGCCACATACCTGCAATCACATCCTGAGGATTTCGGTCCTACGCCATGTCCAGCGCGTACACTTGATCTCGAGCCGGTCTGGGGTCTCCACCTCGTGGTCCTCGTCCTCGACCATGCATGTGTCCCCGCCCTCGAGGAGCTGCCGGAGGGAGAGCAAGAGGAACATTCCCAAACAACTGCGGGCAGTAACGTCGAATGTGGCCCGACTGGTTGCATTCGAAGCACAACCACCCATAGCGCCCCTCCGGTTGTTGGAACTATTGAGGATGTGGAGGCGAAGGCAATGCGGCAGCTGTGGGACCGGATGCTCCACTCTAAAATTTCGGCGAAAACATCTGCCACCCCTTTGGTGTCCTCTTCCTCCTCTATAGTCCTGTCTTTTTTTGTTGCTTGGGCTAGCTTCCATCACGCCCTCTGCAGGCCTCTTTCCACTTCCCAAGTTTCCCGCCTCTAATCTCTTTGCCATGTCGATTATCTCCGTCAAGCTAGAGTCCGCTATAAACAAAAGGGCCTGCCTCAGGGGATGCCGCAACCCATAGTAGAAGCGCTTGGCATATCCTCTATCATCCAATTCATATGAGTCTGCGAACCTCGCGAGATGTTGGAACTCTCGCTGATATTCCGTAACCGATTTTGATCCTTGCTTCAGCAGTAGGAACCTCTCTTCGAGTTCATCTCGAGCGATCGAGGGAATGAAGTTCTCCAAGAAGACACCCGAGAACTCGCTCCAGCTTATCTCCGTGCAAACTCACCCTTGAAAGGTGGAGCTCACGACGGACTTCCA
This sequence comes from Platanthera guangdongensis, assembly GCA_039583875.1. Classification (NCBI taxonomy): domain Eukaryota; kingdom Viridiplantae; phylum Streptophyta; class Magnoliopsida; order Asparagales; family Orchidaceae; genus Platanthera; species Platanthera guangdongensis. The sequence goes on from CM077147.1 coordinate 48,062,313, forward strand.
CCACCACTTGGTGTGTAGTTCCAGGATGGACACCGCCAACGTTACAGCCATGTTGGCTGGGCAACGGATCCCCGCCAATAGCTCCTGCACCATGTCGAGCCATTCTTCAGTGCGCACATCCGACTCTGTCCCAAGGTAGGCGGGAGGGGAGAGAGCCTGAAAGGTGCTCAGCTAGTTTGAGCCTAGAGCCTGTTGTTGTACTGGGGTCTGCTGCGACCTAAAGGCATCCAGGATTGTCGTGAGCGTCTGTCCCAACTCTGACTGTTGGAACTGAGTAGGTATGGAAGGAGCAGGAGTGCCCCCGATTTGCTCAACGTGCACTGGAATCTACATGTAGAATAGAAACGTATGGTCAGGTTGGCTAATATTAAGGTCAAAGTTGGACATACTTAGTGTGAATTACATATGGGCACACCACTGCTTCCTCTAAGTCAGTTTGTCCCCAAACTGACTAATCGAACGGGGGTGGTACCATTGTTGAATGACTTCTTTAGTTGAGGACCGTGGCAAGCCGATACCATTTGTAAGACCCCCCTCCCGGATCCCAAAATACGGCACGAAGGGGGTCTTATGCCCAGAATAGCCGCCTTGAGGTAGCATTAGCACACGAGCTAACCTGTACCATAAGACGCCTATTTTGCCGGCTACAACCAATATTAATATATGCCAACCCAACCAAAATGTAAACTAGAAGTCAAATCCACACAAAGCATAATAGTCCAAAGTACATCAAAATAGAGAAGCTACAATAAGCTTCTACAAAGTATCAGAGTACAACTAACATATGCCCAAAAGGGCTACATCAAATCACTCAACAAAACTCACATCGGTAACCGACGGTAGCGACAACACCGTCCATTCAGGCCCTGTCGTCCTGGCCTGGCTATCCTGCTGCAAAGTCTGCGGCTCCGCTACCTACGGGGTGACCTCCTAAAAAGGAAGACGTAGCAACCGTTAGTCAAAAAGACTAAGTGGCTATCACATCCGCTCCCCCGACGAATTCTCGGCACAGGGCGGAGAAAGGAATTATGATACAATATATATAAGTAATATAACCAGGCACAAGCAGGTGGATTAAGTATAATATGATTAACAATATTTAATCTAGCAGTTCTATATGAGCTATAACAATCCATCAAGTATAAGTAACTACAACAAGAAAGTAACTTAACTTATAAGGATGCCCATATAAGCTTATAAGTTAAGGATTGGTTTAACATAAAGTAACTCATCGTATAGGAGTGCCAATACAAACCTATACGATGAAGATATTATTTGTGAAATGTAATGTGATGGTATGTATGCAATGCAATGACTCACCCATGATCACACACATGCAATTGCTATGTCGACACAGACTAGTAGTTCCCACTTTTCGAGCAGGTAGCTAACCTCTCAGGCATCAACCGCCGTGGCCAGGCGGCGACAGTAGAGCTGGCTTCTCTACTACTAAGCGGGTATCCACACTGCTTCACTTAGGCCTCCGTATGCCTCAACGCTAAGAACACAACAGTGGAGCCCCCCTCGCGTACTATGGCCCAATGGGAGTCTCGGGTAGATGTGCACCGAGAACCAAGCCCCGAACTGGCCTTATGTGACCCGGAAGGAGCCTCAGAAGAAAGCACGAGGACCGAGCCCAACCGTTCACTTGGCACGGAAGGAGCCCTGGGATATGAACACCGAGGACCAAGCCCAACCGCCCAAAGTCTAACTGTCAACTCCCGTCGGTGTGACGACTGGCGAGCCCGTGGACCTGCCACACTATCCTTAACCCGGGATTATGACACCGCGTGTCGACTCACACCGCATAAAATTCCACATCACCGTGGCACGAAAAGATCCTCGGAGAAAACACGAGGACCAAGCCCAACCATCCACTCAACACAGAAGGAGCCCCAAGAAATGAGCACCGAGGACCAAGCCCAACCGTCCATTTATAACTCATCTCAACACTAACCAACTCAATGCGGTCAACACTCGCACTTACACCCTTTCACAATGCTACCCGTAGGGAGACACCACTCTAAGCGTTGGACTACTAAATTCATTCAATTAAACAATCATTCACATGGCCATAGATTATCATCCTACATTTCATTTCCAAATGATTTCAAAACATTATTAACATGATGCACATTTCTATTGGTTTACCAATTTCTACCAAATCGTTTCGTTCGAGTATGCTTTATTTCACAAATCAATTACGTGGGATCCAATTATCATTTTCATCGTTCATATAACTATGATGGTTAACATAAAAGAGTTCACCCAACCTCAAGTTAATTTACTACATTGTCCCCACCGTGTCCAAACCCGACTCTACTCCAACCCAGAATTTTAAGTACAGAATAAATCTGGGCAGCAACTTCGACCGAAGTTTCCTGAAGCTATAGGAATCTGGTGAAGACGTGTAACCCCTCGATGAAACGGTCTTTCGATGGGTTACAATGTTCAGGTTCAGACCACAACCCCGATCCGACAGTATCATATTTGAAATCCGCTTCAAAGTCCGCTGCGTACAGAACACAATTTCTGCATGCTTGGTTTGTCGGCCGTCAAATTCGTTCAGACTTTCTCGTGGATTTACACTTCGCCCGAAGTCGTGCAACCATTCGTTGGAAAGGTATTTTCAAGGACTTCAACTTTTGTGTTTAGTCGAAAGCCTAGTTCTGAACATATCACGCCTAAAAATGGCCTAGAAGGTTGCTGCGTGCAGAACACAGATTCTACACGCATCTTAAGGCGGAATGAACGACAACGGTTCATCTTCCTCCTCAAGTCGATCTTCCAAAATCACCTCCAAAAATTCCTCCTCCCTTATTCACCCTCATGAGGCCATTTCTCTTCACTAAACCGTCCCCCATCTTCACATAGAAGGTTGGAGAGGTTGAAGACACCACTATCCTTAGAGCACAAGCCCTAGAACGGACTCTTCCTAGGAAATCATCATCTTGCAAGTATAGACTCTTTTGAGTCGGCATCTCACCTAGATATATCTACAGATCTAGAACCAATGGAGAGGGGAGGAAGCTCACCTCATTTCCGGCATTTCCACCATTTCCGGCAAAGGATCTTGTCTCTTCTCGGCGGCATCTTCTTCTCCTTGGCGGCTACGGTTCTTCTCCTCTTGGACTTGCTTCAGCACCTTCTCCCTCTCTACAGCAGTTCTCTCGGGAAAAATAGTTGGAATGAGGAGTGAAAATGGCTAGGGTTTCACATCTCTTATAAGTGAAAAGTGACACAGGTAGGGACAGGCCCGTGTCCTTACCCGTGTCCTGCTCGGGCGAAGCGTCGCCAACGGTTCCAATGTTGGTTCAATAGACAAACACAGGTAGGGAGACGCCTATGTCCCTACACATATCCACATGACATGGCCATGTTCTCTGGCCGTGTCCTGCTCTGGACATGATTCATCGAGTTTCACTTGTCACACATGGGTAGGGACACGCCCGTGTCCTTACCCGTGTCCTCCTCGGGGCACACTTCATCGAGCTATACTCGAAACACACGGGTAGGGACACGCCCGTGTCGCTACCCATATCCTCTTCACATAGGTAGTGACACGCCCGTGTCCCTCCCCGTGTCCTTCTCTGGGACAACTCGAGTTGGCGACTCGAGAGTTGGTTAGATAGACACGGGTAGGGACACGCCCGTGTCACTACCCATGTCCTTCTCTGGACCAACTCGAGTCATCGACTCGAGAGATGGCCTCTCACATACGGGTAGGGACACGCCCATGTCTCTACCCGTGTGATATTCTAGACTGATTTCTCCTCCCATTTACAAGTGCACCCCAGCTGCCAGTACTTCCCTGAACTCAAGTCAGCTCTCCTGACTCAAAAACGCGCACGAGGGGCCTAGTGCAAATCAGGACATTACAGTTTGTGGTGAAAGGCCGTACTGAATGTTAATTTTGTCCCCAACAATTGATGGATTAGTCTACAATCATTCGAAGTGAAGCACCCGTCTCGATCACTTACGATGCTACGGGAAACACCGTGCAACCGACTATTTGCTCAACATAAAGATTAGCCAAGAATTCTACAGAATCGTCGCTTTTGTTCGGAATGAAGTGAGCCACTTTAATCCACCGGTCTACGATCACCCAAACTGAATCATTACCGCGTTGAGATCTTGGCAAACCGTGCACGAAATCCATCGAAATATCATCAAACTTCCATTATGGAATAGGTAGCGACTTCAGGAAACCTCCAGGATTTTGGCATTCATCTTTCACTAAGGCACAGGTCTGACATTTAGCCACGTAATGTGCGATGTCTTTCTTCAAACCCGGCCACCAGAACAGCTTCTTCATGTCTTTATACATTTTTGTGCTCCCTGGGTGTATTGAATAATTCGTGAAGTGAGCTTCATGCATCAATTCATCTCTTAGCCCACCCATATTCGGGATGCACAAACGACCATCTTTTCGCAAAAGGCCGTCATCCCAGCAGAATTGGCCATTTGACGCATGCACTACATAGCGTTGCAAACTTTCATCAAGTTCCGTTGCTCGCCGAACATTGTCCGCAAGGTCATACTGCACCTCCATCCAGTTCAGGCATGCATTTGCTATGGAATCCTTGTCAACACAAGAAATCTCTAAAGCTTCCAACTCCTGGATTAGATGCTCATCATGCATCTACAACCAAGTTACCCTTGCCGGAGTCCTACGAATCAAGGCATCTGTGACGTCATTTCCCTTCCCCGGAGTATAATGAATCCAGAAGGTGTAGTCCCTGAGGAACTCCTGATCCAATAAATACTTTAGGCTCTTATGGTCCGTGAATATATACACCGTCATGCCATATAAATAATGATGCTATAGTTTAAGTGCAAAATTCACCGCCGCCCACTCCAAGTCATAGACGGGATAGTTCCGCTCATGCACTTTCAACTAGCGTGATCCATAAGCGATCACCTTTCCAAACTGAAGAAGAATGCAGCCCAAGCCGCTCCCTGAAGCATCACTATATATTTCAAAGCCGTCAAAACCACATTACGACGTCAAGATTGGCGTCGTGGTCAAGTGACTCTTCAGCTCTTCAAAAGCTCACGCACACTCCGGCGTCCAGATGAACTTCTGATCCTTCCTCGTTAATGTGGTAAGAGGCAAAGCGATCCATGAAAAGTTTTCTACGAAACGTCTGTAGTAGTCCGCTAGTACAAGGAAACTCCTGACTTCGACCACAGAAGACAACACCGGCCACTCCCGCATGGCTCTTATCTTTGCCGGATCCACCGCAATGCCCTCTCCACTCACCTTATGGCCAAGAAAAGCCACTAACGATAGACAAAACTCACATTTTGAGAACTTGGCATAGAGCTTGTTTCTCCTCAGGGTATGCAACAGCATCCGTAAATGGTTCACATGATCTTCTTCAGACTAAGAGTACACTAGAATGTGATCGATGAAAACGATTACAAACAAGTCCAAGTACTCCTGAAATGTTCGGTGTATTAGGTCCATGAGCAGCGATGACGCATTTGTTAGCCCAAACGATAGTACACTGAACTCATAATGACCGTAACATGCTCCAAATGCTGTCTTGGGAATGTCACCTTCACGAATCCGCAACTGGTAGTAACCAGATTTCAAGTCCAGTTTTGAATAGACGGTTGATCTCACTAGCTGATCAAATAAGTCATCAATTCGAGGTATTAGATACTTGTTCTTCTCCGTCAGCTTATTCAATTCGCGATAGTCGATGCATAACCGCAGACTATCGTCTTTCTTTTTTACAAAGAGAACAGGTGTGCTCCAAGGTGACATACTTGGGCATATATAACCCTATTCCAGCAACTTTTGTAGTTGAACTTTCAGTTCCGCCATTTCCTTTCGCGCTACACGATATGGTGAGCGGGTCATAGGTTTTGCACCTGGCACCAACTCGATAGAGAAGTCAATCTCCCGCTGGGATGGTAGCCCCGGAAGCTCTTTCAGAAACACATCCGCAAACTCTGAAACAATCAGAACATCACTCATACTGGCTTTTGGCTCAACAGACGTGATAAACGTGAATAATAACTTTGGGCCCTTCCAAACACTTCGACGACCTGGAGAGCTGACAACAATAATTTGCTCGATCCTCGCATACCAACGAATTTCGTCTCTAGATCGATATTCTGTCCCAGTGTGATATCCTTTGAATTGCAATCAATAAAGGCACGCTGCTCCGACAGCCAGTCTATACCAAAGATCACATCAAATTATGATATCGGAAGCACAGATGCTTCCAGTCCGAAATCCCGGCTTCCTATTCGTACCTCCACAAAGCAAGCCCTATCTACATGCATCACATATCTGTTCGGTAATAACACCTTCACACTACCTGCCGTCATACGAATCAGAACTCCGATCTGTGACACGAAGTCCACAGATAGGAACGAATGCGAAGCACCTGTATCAAATAGTGCTCTTACCGGATAGTCCCGAATCAGGACAAAGCCTAAGACAAACACATCATACACAATCTACACATAAGGTATGAAGTATCAAAAGCAATAACAAAGTATCTTAACTCGTACCTGTGATGACGTCGCTTTATTTTATGGACTCATATTGGACAAGATTATATACTCGGGGCTGCGCCTGGGATGCAGAGGACTCGACCACTGCCTTTCCATTTTCAGCATATGACACTCCAGTCTTCTTCTCACTCTTTGGCGGAACAACCCGACAATTGCGGGCTAGATGACTCACCTTACCACATGTATAACAAGCACGAGAGTCTTGCCTAAAAATTGCTCCAGATGCAACAGTCGAGGGAGCCCGTGTAGAAGACTTGGATCTCTTATCCCATTTCCTTAGGTAGTTTTATTTTTCCTGGTGTGGCGCTTTGAACTCGGGCTTTACCACTGCCAAGTCTCTCTTGCCCTGTACCCGCTTCATGTCTTTCTCCAACGCACGAGCCATATCAACCAACACTTGAAACCCCTGGTTCACTGAACTCGAGAGCAGGAATCTCAGCTCATCCCGCAATACTTCATAGAACTTATTGGTTTTACACTCTTCATCAGCAAAGATAGATCCCGTATAATGTCCCAACCTGGTAAACTCATATAAGTAGGTATCAACACTACTTTTCCCCTTGGTTAGATGCTGGAATTCATTTTTCATGGCTATGCACAGAGCCGATGTCAAGTGCTTTGCCAAAACAGTCTTGAAAGTCCTCGATCGAGACTTCCGTTAGTTGTCTGCCCGCCAAGTGGTGCAGCTCCATTTCATCCCACCAAAGCTGAGCCTCTCATTCCAACAAGAAAGTGGACAAGGTAACTTTATGTTCCTCCTCTATACGTATCGTCGTCAAAATCCTCTTGACATGCATAGTCCAATCCTCTGCTTGCATTGGGGATCCCGCCCATGTGAACGTAGGAGGATTGAAGTTCATAAATTGCTTCAGTTGCCGTTCCGCTGCTCGTGGATCTACAACAGCGTCAACAGGTCCGGGCCTCACACCAACCTGTTCTGGAACCTCTGCAGGCCGCGCCTGCCCAGTAGGCTATGCCTGGATCATAGCAAACAACACCTCAGCAACTAAGCGTACTGTGTTCGCAGACGGAGGAGGTGTAGGCACCTCAACTGGTACCGTACTCTCATCAGAATGTTGGGGCTCAGACTGCCCCACTCCACTTTGTGTCACCTATACGTGTAAAAAACACACTTTAGCGACTTGGCAAAAATAACAACAACATAGTAGGAACACACATGTTCCTCAAACAGGTGTATTTGCATTCCTTAGTGGACATTCTTGAGTTCATTTATGTTATAATGGGTCGCACTTACATGTGCTCACCACCCCTCAAAAGAATTTGACCACGAATTTGAAGGAGTAAGACCAAGACAAGTTGATTCCAAATTGTAACACCTCCATCTATTACATTACATATAATAGAAGGCCTGGTCGGGGCCCCACTCTATATTCCACAAACAGGCGGTGGGGTTACATGTTAATATCACAAACTTGTACACGCATCCTAACCCATAGCATTCTAGCGGAAGCATTAGGGGTTAATATTGAACCCATCAACCATGAATGTCCACTCTATATAAACAACCACATTTATATATCTCCAAGGAATGTTTACAAAAATACACAAAAAGTTTGGCCTTAAGGCCTTACAGGTTTTCTTCACAAGTGTGGATTACATACATTGACACGCAGACTGGCCACACATGAAAATAGCAAAACATTTCTTTATTTGACCTTCGAGGGCCAACATTGTAACAACAACAGCAAGGGCTTCAACACACTATTTTCTGCTCGGTTCTTGAGCACCTACATGGGGACAATCCACCACAACAGTGACAAACAAAGCAATGATCAACATTCAGCTTACCAATTTATAACGACCCTACCCCTTTCTCAGGGCAGCGATATTCCTTCCCTGCATGCATAGCATTTCACAAGTAGATATATCACAAGATGTGTACTCACGCATCATTAATATATCATAAATGTCGACCACACGACCCGACGCTCCGTGCACTAAGGGCACATTATCGGTGTACCAGAAAACCAGGGTCCCACTACCGTTCTCAGGTCTTAAGCCCAACGGTAAAATTTGAGCATTCATGCTCCACGGCCCACAGCTGGAAACTTTAGTCTTGATGATGAACAACCCAAGACTCTCATGATGTGATCCTAATGAAGCCATTCACTTAAACACTCAAGTTAGACAACCATCACGCGGATACAGTTCGACCCTTGCCCATTGCTCAAATCGCCAGTTCAATGTCTAGACTAACGCGAGTTGGCATCCCCTTGTCCGTTTGGCTCACTGGCCTTTAAGAGCGCATAGCTCACAAAAGCCACACTTCCAGAAGGACTGGATTTCATGATCACAGGTTAGCTAGGAGCTATCGCCAGCAGCAACCAATATCGCATGGCATTAGTGACAGAACTCTCTTTCTGTACCCAACCCTAACCATAACTGGACCAACTATCCAGAAATCCCTGCAGCCACCTGCAGTGCCAGAAATAATGGACTTACATAGCATACAACCCATAAATTTCGAGGGTAATTTTCCTGGAATTCCACTCCAGTACTTTTTGTTACTCCACTTCACCGGCACAACCCACAAACTACACAAAATACTCGTTTATACGCGGAGTCTTCTCCAGTGCGCAAAATAATACATCACCAATTAAGACCAACCTGTCGAGATGGGCTTCACACAGTATGCTTATTCCGTACTACACATTTTCGGATCTATATGCAAGACTTCTTGGGAATTTCAAGAATCATCCCAACGGAAATCCCTCAACATTCCACCTTTTTATGGGGGAAATCCATGCATATGCCAAAATAAGGACTTCACATGTCCAAGGAGGAAGATCGTTACTCTTAAAGTTCTCTTCGGAGCCATGACAAAGCTTTTCTACGCGGATGGAAATGAGCGTCTCACTTTCCCCTTCGCGAATCTAGCTTCAAATCTTATTTTCAACCACAAAATTTGCTCCAACAACTTCAGCATGATCCACCCCAAACCCAAGCTCCAGCCGAGATTTTTCTGCTCCAGAACTGGAAAGAGAGAGAATAGAAAAGGAAATAATGATTTCCTCCTTCCTATCCCTCTCCATAAGTGGCCTCGGGTTACATCCCAGCCATACAATAAACTCATCAAAACCAAGTAATGACTCAGGTTGAAGCTGAAAAGTCACCCACCAACTACTGGCTGCTCACCAGCCATCTGACATGAGTGACCACTCGACCATATCTTCATTTTTCAACAAATCATCGAACGGAGCTGATTTCATCTAACGAACTTCGTCGATCGGGAGTGAGTTTGTCGAACGGTATTGATTTAACATAACAGACCAAAATATCAGCAACATAGGAGTGACAGTTTAGCAGGATGTGGAAAATTTTAAAATGAAAATTTGAAATGCTCTTTGAAAAGATGGAAACAAAATCTTGACAAAGAAATTACTGTTTTACTACACTAATGCCATATAAGCTAACTGATGTATGATCCTAGTGCTGCCTATAAGATACTTCGTGGTAAATTAGTTTGTATATATGTTAAGCACACACACAAGTTCTTATTTGTATTTTGTAACTTCAATTTGTGAGACATTAGGGTAACATGTCATTGCCCCCTGGTCGATTTTTATCCTGTTCTCTCCAACTCCTTTTTGGGGTGTTATGAATCATTCTTCATATTGGGTATGAAGTGTGACACCTTCTTTAAACGTTCAACGATCACCCAAATGACTTCATTCCTCTTATGCGATCTCGGCAAACCATGCACGAAATCTATGGAGATGTCATCAAATTTCCACTCTGGTATAGGCAAGGACATCTGGAACCCGTCGGGCTTCTGGCATTCGGCCTTCACAAAGGCACAGGTCTGACACTTCACCACATATAATGCTATGTCTTTCTTCAAACCTGGCCACTAGAATATTTTCTTCATGTCCGTGAACATCTTGGTGCTCCTAGGGTGAATCGAATACTTTGTGAAATGCGCCTTGTACATCAATTCTTCTCGTAACTTCCCCACATTGGGGACGCACAAATGACTGTCTTTCCATAAAAGCCCATCGTCGATAGAGAACTGGTCATTAGACCCATCAATGACTTCCGCCCAGTGACATTTTAATCTCGCGTCCAACTCCAAGGACTGTGAATACTGTCTGCGAGGTCATATTGAACCTCCATCCAACTCAAACACGCATTTATACTAGATCCCTTATCAACGCAAGAGATCTCCATGGACTCTAAATCCCTAATAAGCCACTCGTCGTGCATCTGTAACCAGTTGCCCGTGCAGGAGTCCTACGGCTCAAAGAATCTACCACAACGTTTCCCTTCCCGGGAATAAAATGAATCTTGTAGGTGTAGTCCCCAAGGAACTCCATCCACCAACGCTAATACATGTTCAGATCCTTCCGATCTATTAGATACTTCAGGCTCTTGTAATCTGAATAGATATCGACCTTTACCCCAAACAAATAATGCCTTTAATGCTTGAGATCGAATACCACGGCCGCCAACTCCAAATTATGGACCAGGTAATTCCTCTCATGCACTTTCAACTGGCGCGATCTGTAGGCTATCACCTTCCTGTGCTAAAGGAGAATACAGCCTAATCCACTCAAAGAGGCATCACTGTAAATCTCAAAGCCCTTTGATCCATACGTCGAGCATAGGATAACATCGACGCCGAAACCATCGTGTCCAGACCAGGACACGGGCTCTCGACACACCCGTGTCACACTTGACACACCTGTGTCAATCAATACACACCTATGTTGTTGGGCGTGTTCATCCATCGATACAGGACCAAACCAACCCAAAGAGAACACGGGTACTTGACATGCCTGTGTCGAACTTGACACGCCTGTGTCGAATTTTACATGCCAGGGCTCCAGACCGTGTTCCTCCCCCGACATAGCTCGACTAACAGCCCGAGCAGGACATGGCCTGAGACACACCCATGTCTCAAGCCATATTCGCGATCGTCGACTACAATTTCGTCGACCACACGGCCAGATCGTCGAACCTGAGCACGACATGGCCCTGGGACACGCCCGTGTCCCTGGTCGTGTGACCCCTACCAAGCACTAAACTCGGCTCTAAATGCTACTCATCCCTCTTTGAGTTTCGGGGCGTTACAATTATCTCCATCTAAAAAGAATTTCATCCCGAAATTACAGAAAGGAAAAGATATACAAAACTTAAACGGTACTAAGTGGATTTGGAAGGGCTAAGGCCAAACCCTAAGGAGGTGCTTTTGTGCCTTGTTAAGGGCATGAGGCCAAAAGACCTTACATGAACTTAAAATTTGGTAGGGAGGGTTCTAGGGTAGCTAAAGCCCTCTGGTAAAAATCTTAGGGGATTTGGAAAAGGGTAGGCCTCACAAAACCCTAACCCTAGTTTCGGGCCCAAATATTATAGTGCTAGAATAGCTTAGTAAAACTCCTTTAACAATAATGAAATTTGGGTAGTATGGTCATATGGATAGATTGGACCTCTGGTAATTTAATTAGGAATTGTGGATCAATATTCTTAGCACTTCCTTTGTAACTCATGAGATTGCCCTAATTAATCATTTGGTCATTATGATCCCACTGCCCATTGGAAGGTCATGAAAATTAGGCAGAGGGAGTTTTGGATCTTATTTCTTATGTATGAATTTTATTAGCATTTTGGAATTCATATTTGTAATACCTACTTCACAAGCTCATCATCTTTGAAAATTGTTCAATATTTTGTTTAGTGCTCATTACTTGATGATAAATTATCAAACTTGACCTAGAGCATATAATTGGCCTAACAATCACCCCTGAAGTTTCTCAGAATTTATGGAAGTATTTTTGCTGCACTTGCCTCTTAAAATTGATTAAAATAGGTTATATTCAAAATTATATTTAGAGGCCTTAACCTTGTTGGAAAATTAGGATACTTTGGATTCTATGTTTAATAACCATCTTGAATCTATCATAAATTTGGTAGAGCATTTACTCGTATGAAATGGGTACTTCATGTTCAAACTTGGGATTTTTGGATGACTAGAATAATTAAATAAAATATCAGATAAATAGGGAAAATTATGAAATTCTGGTGTGACCCTATAAGGGTCATGAAAGCCCTATAATAATTATTATAGCGGTACTGGATGAATATTTTGAGTACCTCCCATGTTACACATCATATAGCTTAAGTGGTCTGCATTTAGTAAAACTGCAGAAATCAAGTTGGAATATGATTTTGGGCACATGAGTTGGGGTTAGTTGTTTGCTTGATTGGATGAATAGAAATGAGTTCATCATTGGAAGTGGGGATGAGTAGAGTGTTGAATTAGCTAGTGTTAAGTGTACTCGTGGTCAACAAAATATCGTCTTCCCCGTAGGAGAGCAAGTGTCAAATACACTAGGGTTATATCCAGTATAACATTTAAGGGAGGTGGGAGATAAGTAGCAACCAATAAAAGTAAGTGTCCTGTGAAAGGAAGCTTTGGGCGTAATCCCATCGTAGCTCCTAGTGCCCTCAAGAGCCCTTCATGGGGAATACCTGGGGCAGTCCTGGGCTAATCCTAAACTGTAGGCAATATTGGAATGCAAGAGTAACTTGTAAATCTAGGGTTTCACCTTCACACACCTCGATGTCTCGGGGAGATAGGTTGGGTCACTCGGGCAGTAGACCCAGTGTTTTTGGTGATGGGCAGGTTAGCCCGACGAGCTTTGGCTCGGTAATGGTTTGTGATGGGCAGGTTGGCCCGACGAGCTTTGGATCGGTTGTTGTTTATGACGGACAGGATGGTCCGGGGAGCTTTCGCTCGGTATTTGATACATAAGGTTGCATGTGCATAAGGTATAAGGTGGTGGGTCTTCGGTATTGGTGATTCGATACACCGACGCCAATACGTTGACTCAGCAAGTGTGGTTTAGCACTTGGCCAAATAAAGTCCGGTGCGCCAGCCGATAAGAATACGCAGGAGCTCTGCTTTGTGCATCAGTGTTGAGGCGTACGATAGGTCTGACTGGTAGTGCAATTACCGGTTTAGAAGTGGGTGAGGCCCAACCCACCACTTCCGTTTGCCACTACGGAGGTATCCTAGGAGGTTCGGCTCCAGAAAGGGGAACCTAATGGTCTGTGTAGACAGAGTCGAGTGGGTGAGTTGCACTTGCATGATCACATCATGGCATAATAGTATTTCATAACATAACCATTGCATATAACCCCGACACCTATTGTATAAGTGGTATGGGACGCTTTATACAATAGGCCCTACAAAACGACCCCTTGGTTTATAAGTTCGTGCGAACGTTCTTATAAGTTAAGGTTTTCATTCAGTATTATAAATATATGCATGCTAGAGAACTGACACCCTATCGTATAAATTGGTATTGGACTTTTATATGATAGGAGCCCTGCAAAAGATCCCTTGGCTTATGTGTTTTCATATAAGTTAAGGTTACTTTCTTGTTCAGTTTTTCATACCTTATTTACTGTCATATATACTAAAGAACTGCTAGATTAGTTCCGCCGCCATGTGATTAATTGTTATTCTCCACCTTCATGTCCTCTCCTTTCCTTATCCCCTCTCGATGCCTAGGATCCATGGGGGAAGGGGCGGGGGATGATAGGACTTAGTCTTTTTGAATAACGGTTTTCGAACCACATCATTTTAGGGGACCGTGGAGCCCAGCAAGGAGGAGCAGCCCCAGAGGTCGGCACGCTTGGAGATGGGGCAGTCTAGTACCAGAGTTCAGACGGCAGGGACCTTGAGTCCTATTCGCTACAGGTTTTTTTAGTTTTGCTTCCGCGATGAGTGATTTGTAGTGAGGCATTGATGTATTGGGCATGAGCCCAAGATTTTAATATTTCATTATATCTGTGGACACTCCCATCGTGGAGTTTATTTACTATTTATGTGATTTCTGTGGACTTGCCTTTATTATTTTGCTACAGCTTTGATCGATTTGGCTTGCAGGATCGGCATTTTGTAGTGATGACCTTCCCGGGCGCGAAGGTGTCACCGCAAAGCGGCGGTTTTGGGCCGAAGACCCTAGTGTTTTAAAGGAAAAAATGGAGTCTTACAGCAACAGCAGAAAGAACTAGTCCGCCAGACTGAGAAGACCAACAACAATCCAACAAGGTTGATAAAGACAACACTAGAATGCCGCCAGACATCGACACCAGATCACACCGTTTTTGGGGACATAGCTCCCAGTCCGCGCAATACTCCAGCCCATGACTTATAACAAGGATCAAGCCGTCCACTTGTCGAGCTCGGCGAGCTCCAGACGCAGTCCGCATAATAGGTGATCTCGACGAGGTAGGCAACAACTCTGGACTTAGTCACTCGGGACCAAGTCCACAACACCAGCAGACTTTGGCTATCAACCTCCCTGAGAAGGCTTCAACGAAAAATGCGGTTAGCCACCATAGTCTGCACTAACTGCCAACCTTCTTGCAAGCTAGAGAGACAGAAGCTGAAGCAGACTGTGTGGTCTCACCAACAAGACCGCCACAACCGCGGTTAAAGAAGTCTAACCGTCCGGTTCCAACCCAGGGTACTTGCTAAGCCAGACCGCAAGAGAGTTCGGCAACGCGCCAATGAGTATCCGCCTGGTAGCGGCGGACTCTGCAATCTGTGCGGTCTGCCTAATCAGACTGTCCACACTCCACTTCATTCATACTTCAACAATTTTAACATTCTTCATTGTTTATTCCACTATGCTTATAAATCTCATCCAAACATAGGTATATAACATTTATCTCTCATATATGTTGTATAATATTTAGGGAAAATTATCAAAAAATTTCCAAAAAGGTAGCATAATTACAATTTGCACCCCTCTTGCTATTGAAATTGCCAAAGCTTCCTCTGAGGTTTAGATTTCATGACATTCGTGTACAAAAATATTTTATTGGAGTATATTTATAGAGTACAAAATGCAAATTTCAAAGGGAGATCAATATTATGAAATATAAATTCATGGATAATTTTTGTAATTTTAAAAGAAGAGGGGGTGAAGCCTGCAATTTAGCAAATTTGAACAAAAGGTCAAAATTCGCATCAAGTAATGAGTATTTAAGGAAAGTGTGATCAAGAAGAAAGCAATTCATGACAGAGATAATATCAAAGATACAAAATGAATAGCGTGCCCAAGAGCGTGCTCTTGCAGACCTTATTATTAAAAATTATCACTCCTAACTTACTCGACTTGTTGGGTCCATTGATCCCAATATTTCAGATTTGTAAGAAGTCAAATAAGTCAATGGTATACACATGGTTGTATTTGATGTATATTTAAGATCATGCATGCAGGTTAGTCTATGCCATATTGATTAGAAATATGGTCCAAGTGACATTGATAGGTGGACTCAAAAAATCTGACTGGAAAGGCAGGAGATTGCGTAAGTCCATAAGCATTGAGTGAAACAAGCTCACTCAACGCCAGATGAACTAGAAGCCAGTGACAGTGAAGAGAAATGCCTAAGTCCACATGCGTTGAGTAAAGTCAGTTCACTCAATGTCATACAGCTAATAACATTGAGTGAAGTCCGGACAGTCAAAGCCCAGCAAGTTGCAGCGCAAAAAAATGACTAAGTCCATAGGCATTGAGTGAAGCCAGTTTACTCAACGCCATACAACTAACAGCGCTGAGAGAGGGCAGACAGTCAAAGCTTTAAGGTTTTACGAGGCAGAAAAGTGGCTAAGTCCACAGGTGTTGAGTGAAGTCAACTCACTCAACGTCATATAGCCAAAAGCGTTGAGTCATGCTGTTTCTGTCAAAGCCAAAGCAAATCTGTCACAGAAAATTGGTTAAGTTCAGAAGCATTGAGTAAAGGCAGTTCACTCAACGCCATGCTGATTCAGTCAAAGCCTTGGAAGAAAGACAGAAAATTCTATCTAAGTACAATAACATTGAGTGAAGTCAGCTCACTCAACACTAAAAGGAGAAAGCGTTGAGTCATGCTACTGCTGTCAACGCCAAAGGGAGAAATTGTTGAGTGTAGTCAATACACTCAACGCCTTCATGCAGAGCAAAATTTTTCTAAGTCTAGAATCGCTGAGTGAAGTTTATACACTCAACTCACTCAATGCCAGATTTCAGAGTAAAAGGCAGAAAGTGTTGAGTGAGGCCAACTCACTCAACGCCTTCAGACAGAAGAAGATTTGGCCAAGTATAAAAGCTTTGAGTGAATCATATACTCTCAATGCCTTTATTCTAATTCTAGAATCGTTGAGTGAAGCCAGTTCACTCAACACTCTCAATGCCATGGTTGCAGAAAGGCCTGAAGATAAAGCTAAGGCAAAAAAGCATTGAGTGAAGCTTATACACTCAACGCTCTCAACGCCTAGACAAGCTGAAAAGTTGACTAAATTAAAAAGCGTTGAGTGGATCTTACTCACTCAACGCCTAACAGAGCTGAAAATTATTTAAGTCCATATTCGTTGAGTAATGCTTGTTCACTCAACGCACTCAATGCCTAGGTACTTGTCTAAAATTTTCTAATTCCAGAATGACTGATGTAAGTAAAGTCAACAAAAAGTGAACAAAGTTCAAAATGACTAAGGAGGAGCTGTAATCCATTATTAACGTCGCTGTCAGTCTCATTATGTAAAACTAAGGAAATAATCAACCGATTAAGTAGCGACATGTATCAACTATCTCACTGGATGACGGGATTATAAATAGAGGATGATATTTGGATCAAATTAACTTTCTGAGCGATCAATTCATTTCGAAAAAGAGGAGCAGGACTTCATATTCTTCCCCCGCCATTGTTGGAGATACAAGAGCTTCAATTCAACAAATTTGAAGGGTCTCTGAGTTAGCTCCTGCAATCAACATCTACAACAGCAGGATTAGAGGATTTCTCTAATGAAGAAGAATCAGTCAAGGCAAGCCCTAGCTGAAGTTGCTTCAAGATCCAGTCTGAGACAAATATGAAGATCAACCTCTGGATCATTGAAGAAGTTTACTGTTATGGGTTTTCTCAGGACAAAAGGCGAGGCAGATCAATCTAATTTCTGCAAATTCAGGTTAGCTGATTGAAGACCATCATTCTTGATCATCCCCCCTTTCATCAGCAAGAACCTAAGATTACTTCCAGCACAAGCAGCAGATTCTTGAAGAACAACAACCTTGTTACTGTGAAGATGATATGGCTGAGATTCACTCAGCTCAGGAAGTAATTGACTCACAGATTAATTTTTGTTGAGTCAAATCAACTTTTATATTCAAATACTATAGGATTTGTTCAAGATCTATGTTGCAAGCCTAGATTATAAAGGCTGAGTGGTGGATTTGATGAGATATGTATTGTATGCCTAAGTTTTAAAGGTTGAGTATAGGATCTGAGATAGATCTGAGTGGCAGGATCCAGTCTTGGATCTGTGTGTGGTAGGGCAGTGGTTTCAGCCTGTGTTGTCGGGCATTTGTGCCTGTGGTAGGTGATCAGGTGATTACTGTGTGGTTGTGCTGAGTGCCTGTGTTGAAGGTCTCTGTAGATACTGTATGATCCAGTGGGATCGTGTTGTAATCTCTGAGGAGCCAAGTTTTTGGAGAAGTACCTTATCTAACATTTTGTTAGAAAGGCGAGTGGGACAGTGGATGTACCCACATACTTGGGAATCACTATAAATATCTGGCATGTTGTGTGTGAATGTCTTGAAAGCCGAGCTAATAAATAACAACAGGACTAAAATCAGTTAAAGGTTTCAAGAACTTAAAGAGTTTCAAATAAACCTTAATAACCTATGCACCCCCCTCTAGGTGATTAGCTAACCTTGCATTCAAAGACTTTCAAGTGGTATTAGAGGGAGGTTGCTTAAAAAAGGCTTAAAGTCTGACTAGATCTCAAATGGTAGCTGAGAAAAGATAGGTATAGGTTCAAAAGAGAACCATAATGAACTAGGTTCTATGAAGCTTCCTCTATGTAGGAAAGAAAACTTTAGAATCTGGAAAGAAAGAGTCAGATTGTTTATGTAAGCATCAGACCCTAGGATTTATGTCACAGTACAAGAAGGACCATTCATTCTAGTGAAGTGTCTATTCTTGATGCAAATGTCAAGATTCCTAAGAGTTATGCAGAAATGACTACATATGAAATCATATTTTCTACAATGAATAAGAGGGAACAAAACATTATAGTTAGTGTCATAGATGACTCTACTTTTTAAAACCTGGTGCACTGCAAAACCTCAAAGAAAATGTGGGACACTCTAGTGATATATATGGAAGGTACTGAGGAAGTTAGAGATGATATGAAATCTATGCTCAATCAAGAGTATGAGGCTTTCAGACAGATGAAGGAGGAGACCATAGCTAGCTGCTATGAAAGATTTTTCAGAACTATAAATAAACTAAGCACCTATGGCCAGGTATTTAGTAACTATGAGCTAAATGATAAGTTTCTTAGTTCTCTTACTAGAGACTGAGACACTAAGATATGTGCCATTAGAGAAGTGGCAAAGCTGGTAGAGACTCCACCATCCACTTTGTTTGGGAAGCTGTTGTCATATGAAATGCAGCTGACTGCAAGGAAGGAGGAAGAGAAGACTAGCAAAGCTCTGGTCAAAAAATCAACAGTGACCATCAAGGCAAATAGTTCTAAGAGGAGAAAAGAGAAGAATCCTTCTCACCCAAGAAGGCCAGCTGAGTTTGATGATTCAGATCAAGAGACATCAGAATGCAATATGTCTGATGAGGAATTTACTACTTTCTCAATGCAGTTCATGAAGCTAATGAAGAAGAAGGGGTGGAGGAGCAGACCATCTTCTTCCTTACAATACAAGGAGGATTGAGTATGACACAAAACCAGAAAGAAACCTTCCAAGGAAGGCAAGTATGGCACAAAACCTCATAAACATGTTTCTAATAAGATTGTACATTTTTGCAACAGTAAGCCAGGGCATGTTGTGGCTGAATGTCTTATGAAGAAGGAGGCTGATGAGAAATATCATCACCATAAGAAGAGCAAGAAGGAGAAAACCTTTATTACTAAGAAGGAGAAAAGCTAGACTGACTCATTCTCCTTACAGTCAGATGATGAATATGAAGCCTACATTCGGTTGATGGCTAGATTAGATGAGGATTCTTACTAGCATCAGCCTGGTCCATCTAAGGTACACTCTCCATTCAACACTTCATCTAAGTAAAGTTATAAAACTGGTCCAGGTTCAGTAGCATCCTCATCTAAGGATGAAGGTGATTCTGAATTTGAGAATGATATGAATCAAGTAATTGATAAGTATGGTGAACTTCTGGAAGCATTCAAAAGAAGTAAGCAACTAACTAAAATGCAGGTTCAAGAGATTGCATCTCTATAGCTTGATGCTTTCCAGCATTCTGAGATAACAATCATGTTGGAACAGAAAATAAGGGAAGTCAGTCAGTCAAAGAATACTACTTTTATACAGATAGGCACCATAAAGTATAAAAATGATCTTATTAGGGATCTAGAAGAAAAATTCCAAATGGAGAAGAGAGTTGTGGAAAATATTTCTAAGCCTAACTCAATATTTTCCATTACTGACTCCTTCACCTCTCAAAGAAACAAGAGAGGAGTTGGATTCAAGGGAAACACTAGTGCTGCCTCATTCAAAGGAAAGGAAAAAGCTCCAGCTAAGCCATCTATTTCTTTTAAAAGGGTAATACTCCCTACTAACAATTATGACCAGTACTCTATGTATGGTCACTAGAAGAATGGGAATTCTTCCTGGAAGGATACTAATGTATCTTCCAATGTAAGGAGAAGAGGAATGAGAATGAGTGCCTTCAAGGATGCTCATAAGGAAATACAAATTGCCCATCTTGGACCATTTATCTTTGGTGTTCCAGCCCCTATTCTTAAAAAGGGGGGCAGTGGCCAAATTTCAGCCTCAATCAGCAAAGACTCAGACTGAAGGTCAGTCTTATAACAAGCCTGATTTGGGTGTTTCTGATGCTATCAGAAGCATGATTTCTGCAAAGCAAAATGCTTCTAATGGCACTCGGAAAAAGCCAATTAAAGTTGCTGAAAGACTCTCCTTCAGTCATATAGTTGCTGAAAGAAATCTGAAGAAGGCTACTGTTGTTCCTTTTGGAAAGATTGCTGCTTTTAACACAGTCATTTGGTCAGCTCAGAAAAGAAGGTATAACCATCATGAATGCCAGAGCTGTGACAAGATAGACCATTATGCCATTGACTGCTGACATAACCCTTGTGCGTCTAGAGCTAAAGTCAGTCTTCCAGTCAAAAAAACTGCTGGTAGACATGTTCATTTTGAGACTAACATGCACCTAGGACCCAATAAATATTGTGGCCCTAAGGTAAAATAAATATGTTTTTGAAAGTTATTGTTGGGTCCATTGTTCCCAATGTCCCGGATTTGTGAGAAGTTAAATAGGTCAATGTCACACACATCAAATGTATTTGATGTGCATTTGAGTTCTTGAGTGTAGGTTAGTCTATTTAATATTGAGTAGACTACACTCAATGCTTTTGTACTTAGCCATCCTTTTTGGCTATCTTTCAGTTAGGCTGTGATAGTCTCAACATTGTATGTTATATGACGTTGAGTGAGTAGACTACACTCAACGTTTTTGTACTTAAGCAAATTTCTACTAGACACTATAGAATCCATACCTATGGCATTGAGTGAGCTTGCTCCACTCAACACATGTGGAGCAAGCTACAGGGATATACCGTATACCTCAAACTCACCGCACACTCACGGGAGATGGTTCCTTATGCAAAAGAAAGAGGACTTCACTTGTCTAAGTTGAGGATCATTACCTTTTGTGTTCTCTTTGGTGCTATGCCAAAGATCTAGACGGATGAAAACGCTCGCAACGATGTTGCCTCCATAGATTCAGACTCAGCTCGCGTATTAGATCTTCAGAACTCTAACAATGGAGAAAAAATCCCTCTGGTACTGCAGTACCTACTCCAGGAAAACCAGTCCAGAACTCCACTCCAAAAGAAATAAAGTGAAAACGGCCAAACCAGGAATATATATCTAGCTACTGCCGCGCGGTAACAAGCTACCGCCATGCAGTACCTTAAATCAATGTCTTGTTTCGAGCGCAACCGCCCAGACCTTCTAATCATAGGCCGACACGTGGCTCACACCATTACGGTTTCGCTACCGCCGTGTGATAGGGAACTAATGCCGCGAGATAGAGGATGTCAGTTACGAACTGCTATCGTCACAATAACACTAAACGATGTGGAGTGCATGCTAATAAAAACCCAGCTATTGCCAACAACAAACATATCCGAGGCGAAAAACAAACGTAATAAATAAAGTCCCTGAATACCACCGCGCGAAAAACTTTCCACTGCACGCAAAAATCGAGATAACCAACGAGAGCTCGACAAAATAACCCCAGAGCTACCGCCCCACGGTAAATAGCTACTGTCGGGCGATAACTTCCCGAGAGGTGTCTCCGTCTTATGAAATTTAGGGCATTATATTGGTGGTGGTCGTGGTTACTCTAAGCATCTTTCTTCTCATTGTGGCTGACTTGGTCACTTGGTTGATAGTTGTTGGACCAAGTATCCTTATCTTCGTCCAACATCAACTGATTCCTCCAAGCTATCCACTTCTTCTCTTGCTACTTCTAGAACTGCTCAGTTGGCTACAACATGTAGGTGGCTTATTGATTCTGCTGCTACAAATCATATGACTGATAATTTTCACCTTTTCTCTTCTCTTGACAAGAGCAACCAGTTACCTCCGGTTCTTATTGCGGATGGTTCTCTATCTCCAGTTTGTGGGTCTGGCACTATGCATATTACTCACTCTTTTCTGCTGCAGGACACCTTTTATGTTCCGAATTTTTTGTGCAACCTTCTTTCTGTTACTGTTCTTTATAAACAGCTGCATTGTGAAGCTATTTTTACTACCTCTACTTGTGCTTTTCATATTTCTCATTCCAAGGAAATGATTGTTACTGGGACTGAGAGTGGCTACTTGTTCTATATTGATACTACTACTGTGTTTTCTGCCTCTTCTTCTCTTCTTCAGTGGCATCTTCGCATTGGGCATCCTCCTCCCCGGATACTTTATCAGCTTCGACCAGATTTACCTCGCAGTGATTCTACTATGGATTGTGAAGCTTGTCAGTTTGACAAGCATCACAGATCTATTTTTCCTGCTAAACATGGCCGCAGTTCTTCTTGTCCCTTTGATTTGGTTCATTCTGATATTTGGGGTCCTGCTCATCTTCAAACTATTGGCAGGGGTAGTTTGTATTTTGTTACATTTATTGATGATTTTTACCAGTATATGTGGTTATATTTGTTACGAGAACACTCTGAGATTTTCTCGGTTTTTTCTGCTTTCTATAATAAAATTCGTACACAATTTGATACCCATATTAAAACTCTTCGTACAAATAATACTAAGGAATACCTTTGTCATCAATTTACTTCGTTTTGTATGGATCATGTAATTGTCCATCAAACTACTTGCCCTTACACTTCCCAACAAAATGGCATTGCTGAACGTAAGAATCTTCATCGTTTGGATGTGGCTCGTAGTATTCTTACTCATATGCATGTTCACCGGTATTATTGGGGTCATGCAGTTCTTCTTTCCTATTTTCTCATTAATCGAGTTCCGTATTTTGTTCTCGATGGAAAGACTCATTTTTTTATTCTCTATCCTGTTGGCACACCATTTTTGTTATCTCCTTGTGTCTTTAGGTGCACAATGTTTGTCCACTCTTCGTCTTCTAGACATGATAAACTCTCTCCTCATCCTGTCAAGTGCATATTTTTGGGCTATTGTCTGACACAGAAAGGGTATCACTATTTTAATCCTATTCTTCAGAGACAGTATGTGTCTGTGGATGTTACTTTCTTTGAGAATGCTCCATTCTTTTATTCTCCCTCTCTTCTTCCTTCTTTTGATGGTTCTTCTTCTCCTAATGTATCGTCACTTCTTTCGGAGCCTGCCCTGCTTTCTTCTCCTCCTATTTCTGATTCATATATTTCTGACTCCTCTACTATCCCTGATTCTTCTCCCGAGCTGCTGAAACTAGCTCCCAGGCCAGTAGTCTCTTCATTGGATGGGGCTGATATAGTAGATAGGCTAGATCTGGATCTTCTGATTGCTCTTCGGAAAGGTGTTCACTCCTGTACCCAGTATCTTCTTCAGGCTGTGGTATATTATGCTCAGCTCTCTCCTTTATCTAGGAGCTTTGCTCTTGCCCTCTTGGCAAATGTTGTTCCTGCCTCGTATCAAGATGCTTTTATTATCCCTCAATTGAAGGCTGCTATGGATGAAGAGATGCGTACTCTTATTGAGCGGGGTACTTGGCTCTTGTTCCTACTCCTCCAGTTTCTGATATGGTTGGCTGTCATGGGTCTTTATAATTAATTTTCTCCTTGATGGCTCTCTTGATCGTTACAAGGCACGACTTATTACCAAAGGTTTTATGCAGACTTATGGTGTGGATTTTTTTGATACTTTCTCTCCCGTGGCAAGGATTACTACAATCCATGTGCTCTTTTCAGTGGTCGTTAATAAAAACTGGGAGATATCTCAGTTGGATGTGAAGAATGCCTTTCTTTATGCTGATTTACAGGAAACTGTCTATATGGAGCAACCACCTGGGTATGTTGCTCAGGGGGAGTCTTAAGTTTATAAACTGCGAAAGGCGATCTACGGTCTTAAGCAAAGTCCTAGGGCCTGGTTTGATAAGTTCAATGAGGTCATTTATTTGGTTGGGTTTGTTGGGTATTGTATCCACAATAACCCAGATTTGATGAAGTCACCCTTGAACTAAGATGAATTTAATTTTATTTGATGTCTTGTTTGAGTTATGTGTTTACAGGACTATATTGCCAAGTGTAGACCAATGTCAGTATACAATGGGTCACCAAACACAAGACCATACAGTGTAATCCCTCATTATGTGATCCATGGTGTTGACTCATGTGTAGCCTCTCCATTGGGATACACTTCATGTTTCAAGCACTAGGATTGATTGGAGAAAGAAATGTTGTTGAGTTTATTGACGAAGAGAGAATTTTATTAAAGAAATATTTTCTAAGTCTATCACTCGAGTAGTATTTTATATACTCTAGTTGAATACTTAGTTTATACTCGAGTAAGTCTATCTGTACTCGAGTAAGGGAATTAGCTCTCAAGTAGTCAAAATATAGCTCTCGAGTAGCCAAGTCAATTACTCGAGTAGATCCTCTCTTATTCTCGAGTTAACAGAATTTCTTCTCTGAAATGTTTCTAAGTCATTTACTCGAGTAGTCATATTAGTACTCGAATAGATTAGTCTTTTGTCTCGAGTTACAGAAGACAATATTTTGTGTTGTTTTACTTCACTCGAGTAGTCAAGACCATGTACTCGAGTAGTTTGTCTACTACTCGAGTAATCCAGGTTTAATACTCGAGTGATAAGCTTTTCATCCCTCAGAAGTTTTCTAAGTCTATTACTGGAGTAGTAATATCCATATACTCGAGTAAGTTATCACCTCTCGAGTAGTCCAGTTCCAGTTCTCGAGTAACCCGTTTTCTTCTCTCAGAAATTATTCTAAGTCTTTGACTCGAGTACTCTTTTTATCTCTCCAGTAGTTAAATTTCTATTCTCTCGAGTAATACTTCTTGTACTCAAGTAGTTCAACTCCATATCTCGAGTAACTATATTAGCATTCGAGTAAGTCTTTGTGTACTCAAGTAGTTACTCATTATTTCTGGATTTTCTCTAAGTCATCTACTCGAGTAGTCTCATTCTAGTCTCTCGAGTAATCTTATTAAGTACTCGAGTAGGTAATTGTTTACTCGAGTAATTCAGTCAGTCTTTTCCAGAAAATTGCTAAGTCTAGATTTGATGGGAATTTCAAATGTCGTGACGTGATTGGTCCACGTGTACGTCATTAAGTCTAATTATGACTGTTAGGGAGATCTTATATAAGGTGTTGTCAAAACCGACTAACCCTAAGGGCTGTCAAGATTTATTCTGAGTATTCTGAATCTTATTCTCTATGTCTAAAAATGGAAGCCGTCGCCGCCAATCTTTTTCGTGCAAGTCGCTAGGGCTTTCGATTCAAGAGGTTCAGATCAAGATTGACTTCCAGATCTAGATTGTTGCTCATCTCCTCATCTTCTCTTGGATCGTGTGAAGTCAAAGAAATTTTCAGATCCAATTCTTGTCGAAGTTCTTCTTCAACCTATTCTGATAAAGCCGCAAAGATCAAAAGGAAGACCTTGGCTGACTGTTTTCAGATCTGAGAAATTATTACTGTTTGTATTTCATTATTCTCAATTTAATTCTTATAGGAGATTTCTCTCCGAGTGTAGGAGCTTTTGACTCCGAGTTGTAGGAAGTGTTTATCTTCTGAGTGTATATCCGTGTTGTGGATCGAGATTATAGGAACATTGTTCCGAGGCGTACGATTGGTTTTTAATCCGAGATAGTGGAGTAGCTGCGTCTAGTGCTTTGCTAGATCGGTGAGGGAAAGTGGAGGTACCCAAGGTTGGGGATTGTATGAAAAGTCAATGACAAAGAGAAGGCTTTATGACAGAGAATTTGGAAGAAATAACCCTGCTGCTCCTCCAAAGCCTCCAAAGTACTATCCCAAGCCCTATAACTTCTAATTTTGATCATTTACTCTTTGATGTTAATCCTTATGCTTATTGCACTACTTTCTCTATTGCATATCTAGTTCTTTTTATGTCTATATAATTCACCTTAGTATAAAGGGTTCTGACTTCTATAAATAGGGGGAGATTGTTGGGTATTGTATCCACAATAACCCAGATTTGATGAAGTCACCCTTGAACAAAGATGAATTTAGTTGTATTTGATGTCTTATTTGAGTTATGTGTTTGTCGGACTATATTGAAAACTGTAGACCAATGTCAGTTTAAAATGAGCCACTAAACACAGGACCATACAGTGTAATCCCTCATTATGTGATCCATGGTGTTGAATCTTGTGTAGCCTCTCTATTGGGATACACTTCATGTTTCAAGTACTAGGATTGATTGGAGAAAGAAATGTTGCTGAGTGTATTGAAGAAGAGAGAATTCTGTTAAAGAAATATTTTCTAAGTCTTTCACTCAAGTAGTATTTTATATACTCGAGTTGAATACTTAGTTTATACTCGAGTAAGTCTATCTGTACTCGAGTAAGGGAATTAGCTCTCAAGTAGTCAAAATATAGCTCTCGAGTAGCCAAGTCAATTACTCGAGTAGATCCTCTCTTATTCTCGAGTTTACAGAATTTCCTCTCTGAAATTTTTCTAAGTCATTTACTCGAGTAGTCATATTAGTACTCGAGTAGATTAGTCTTTTGTCTCGAGTTACAGAAGACAGGATTTCGTGTTGTTTTACTTCACTCGAGTAGTCAAGATTATGTACTCGAGTAGTCCATGTTTAATACTTGAGTGACAAGCTTTTCATCCCTGAGAATTTATCCAAGTCCATTACTCGAGTAGTAATATCCATATACTCGAGTAGGTTATCTCATCTCTAGTAGTCCAGTTCTAGTTCTCGAGTAACCCATTTTCTTCTCTCAGAAATTATTCTAAGTCTATGACTCGAGTATTCCTTCTACCTCTCGAGTAGTTAAATTTATATTCTCTCGAGTAATACTTCTTGTACTCGAGTAGTTCAACTCCACGTCTCGAGTAACTATATTAGCACTCAAGTAAGTCTTTATGTACTCGAGTAGTTACTCATTATTTCTGGATTTTCTCTAAGTCATCTACTCGAGTAGTCTCATTCTTTGTCTCTCGAGTAATCTTATTAAGTACTCGAGTAGGTAATTATTTACTGGAGTAATTTAGTCAGTCTTTTCCAGAAAATTGCTAAGTCCAGATTTGACGGGAATTTCAAATGTTGTGACGTGATTGGTCCACGTGTACGTCATTAAGGCTAATTATGACTGTTAGGGAGATCTTATATAAGGTCTTGTCAAAATTGACTAACCCTAAGGGCTATCAATATTTATTATAAGTATTCTGAATCTTATTCTCTCTGTCTAAAAACGGAAGCAGCTGCCGCCGATCTTCTTCGTGCAAGTCTCTAGGGATTTCGATTCAAGAGATTTAGATCAAGATTTACTTCCAGATCGAGATTGATGTTCATCTCCTCATCTTCTCTTGGATTATGTGAAGCCAAAGAAATTTTCAGATCCAGTTCTTGTCGAAGTTCTTGTTAAACCAATTCTGATAAAGCCGCAAAGATCAAGAGGAAGACCTTGGCTGACTGTTTCTAGATCTGAGAAATTATTACTGTTTGTATTTCATTATTCTCAATTTAATTCTTGTAGGAGATTTCTCTCCGAGTGTAGGAGCCTTTGCCTCCAAGTTGTAGTGAGTGTTTATCTTCTGAGTGTAGATCCGTGTTGTGGATCGAGATTATAGGAACTTTGTTCCGAGGCACAGGATTGATTTTCAATCCGATTTAGTGGAGTAGCCGAGTCTAGTGCTTTGCTAGATCAGTGAGGGAAAGTGGATGTACCCAAGGTTGGGGAACTATTATAAATCTTTTGTCATCTGTGATTGCTTGGTTGATAATTGTGTGCATAGATCTCTAAATTGTTATTCCGTAAAAAGACACACAACTCACCTATTCACCCCCCTCTAGGTGATTTAGGTAGATAACTGAACACTTTAAATTGTTATTAGGGTGAGGTTGATCATTAAAAGGTTAACAACTTGATCAGATCTTCCTAGTTGTCTTTTGAGAATTTTCCAAGCATGGACAAGGCTAAATATTTTCCCAAGCTTCCATTGTGTACCTAGAATAACTTTCCCATGTGGAAAGAAAGAATCAGATTTTTTATTGAAGCTATGGATCCAAGGATCTTCATGATCGTTGAAGAAGGTCCTTACATTCTCATGACCGTCTCCACAATAGATCCTACAAAGAAAGTTCCAAGAAATTGATGGATCTAGACAAAGACGAGATTGCACTTGTGTCTTTAGATAAGAAGGCCAAGAATATAATAGCAAGTGCAGTCGATGACTCCACGCTGCAGAACTTGATCCACTGCCAGTCTGCTAAGGAGATGTGGCAGTCCCTTGTCACTTTGATGGATGGTACAGAAGAAGTTAGGGATGATAGGAGATCCCTTCTGAATCAGAAATATGAAGCCTTTCGACAAGGACACAAGGACACCATTGCTGACACTTTTGAGAACTTCTTCAAGATAGTCAATGACCTAAGGGTCTATGGTCGAGCATTCACAAATGGAGAACTAAATGATAAGTTCTTGAGATCCCTAACCAAGGAATGAGATAACAAGGTTTGTGCCATCTGAGAATTTGGAAAGCTAGCTGAGATAGACCTGCAGAATCTCTTCAGGAAGCTTATGTCATATGAGCTTCAACTCAACACAAGAAAGGCTGAAGAAGAGAAGAGCAGGTCTGCATCTAAGGAGAAGTCTGTTGCTCTAAAGGCAGACACCTCAAGGAAGTCAAAGGCTGCCTCTCCTGCCCCAGCACAAGAACTGAGTGAAGAAGAAACCTCGAAGTCAAGTACCTCAGGCTTTGAGATATCTGAAGGAGAGTTCTCTCTACTCTCACGACAATTCAAGAAATTCTTGAACAAAAAGAAGCAATGAAAAGGCAAGGATGCCTCATACAGAAGATCATGACATGATGGTGATCGACACAGAAAAGACTCAAGCAGCCATGTCAGGTATGCTTCTAAATCGAACAAACATATTTCTACTGACATCATTTGTTACTGTTGTAATAAGCCAAGTCATGTCATTACTGAATGCCCCCACAAGAAGAAGGAGGGTGGAAAGAGAGAAGAAAATAAGTCCTCATACAATAAGAAGAGGACAAAGAAGAGCCTGATAGCTAAAAATGGCAAAACTCTTAGTGATTCCAACTTATCTGAGTCGAGTGAAGAAGATGAAGCCTACTTTGGGCTTATGGCTCAGACAGATGATGAGCAAGAGTCCCAGTTCACTGGGAAGATAAACTCTCACACTCCTCTTTCAGAATCTAAAGCTTCTGAGCATGATCATGAGGACAGATCTTCTGACGATGAGTCTGAACTTATGGCCCAATATAAGGAGTTAATAATGGCTTACGACAAATGTTGACGAGTCGTGGAAACTCAAGCTAAAGAGATAAAGTATCTAAAAGCTGAAGAGAGCACTCTAAGAGAGGAAGTCGCTAAGACCGACTCACTCAGAGAAAACTTCAATGCTGCCATTGAACAATATAACAAGGCTCTCGAGCACCTAGACCTTAAGGAAAAAATCATAAAAGAATTGGAAGCACAACTTGAAGCTAAAAAGAAACTTGTTGAAAGTTTCTCGAAGCCAAAGACTATTCTTCCATTCATGATGAATTCTCAGCTAAGGCCAAGAGTGCTGGGCTAGGCCATGTGGAAGCTCCTAGTAAATCTTCTAGGAGGAATAAGGCTAAAAGAAAGAATAAGGCCGCTAAGAAGGCTTTGGCCAAAGAGAAGGGGAAAGCCCCTCAATATCAGACTTCTTTTATGAAGGTCATATTTCCAACAAATGAGTTTGATCTTGACTCATCCTACTGTCACTTCGCTAGGCCTACTTATGTAGAGCCCAAGTCCCGTTACCAAGGATGGACTCGCCCCAGAAACTTTGGTGAGAGTGTCTTTAAGGTACCTTATGAAGAAGTCATTCTTCAGAGCTATGCCCCTTATAATCATGGTCATAACTTCAAGAAAGCAACAAAGGTAAAGCCTGTTGTGGAAAAGCCATTGAAGGAGAAGAAATCATGTGATTGCCATCACCATGAAGCTTCTTCCTCCAAGAATGCTGCCCCTGCTAGACCACCATCTCAAAAGGTCGAGCAGGAGAATCTAAGGCAAAGATATAACAGGTTCGACTGTTGGTGCTGTGGCAAGATTGGTCACTTTGCCATTGATTGCTTATTTAATCCCAGGAATTCTGCAACTCCTCATGTTAGCAATATGAGAAAGACCGCTTATAATGCTAATACTCGTAGGGGGAGTATTCTAACAAGAGACCAAGGACCCAAACGTGTTTGGGTTCCTAAGGCAAACTGATTTATAATTGCAGGTATGTCCAAAGGCCACCAAAATTCCTATTTGGTATTTGGACAGTGGATGTTCTCGGCACATGATGATTAATGACCGGGACAAGAAGCCTACTTCAGAACTATTCTCCAGTCATGAATGGGCCAAAGGTCATCTTTGGAGGTTCAGTCTGAGGAATCACGAAAGGTGTTGGGTACATTGGAATAAATGTACCTGATTTGAAGAAGCCTCACCCTACTCAATGATATACATCAAAATGTATTTGATGTGTTTTGAGTTTAGTTGTGCAGGTTAAGTATTTGCAGGGAAAGCTGAAAAGTTTCTAAGTCCATGTGTCGACACCCAGAAGAAAAGTGTCGACACTTAAGAAGACTTGTGTCGACACCCAGAGAAGCAGTGTCGACACTTGGAGTAATTGTGTCGACACCAGGGATGCAGAGTCGACACCAGAAGGAAAGTGTCGACACATACAGGCTGTGTCGACACTCAATGAAGAAATGACCAGAGAAGCTGTGTCGACACTTTGAAGCAGTGTCGACCCCAGAGGAACTTTGTCGACATCAGAAAGTGTCGACACTTGGAGGCTGTGTCGACACTCAACAAAAGTTCAACAAATTCTAAGTACAAGTGTCGACACAAAGGAGATGTGTCGACACTCAGCCAAAGTCTCAACACATGAAGAAAGTATCGACACTAGGAAGATGTGTCGACACTTAGCAAATTTCAATGAAGTCTAAGTACAAGTGTCGACACAAAAAAGATGTGTCTACACTCAGCAAAAGTATCAACACAGAAGGCATGTGTCAACACCAAGAAGATGTGTCGACACTTGACAAGTTCAACACAAGAAGTTGTGTCGACACTTACAAGAATTCAACTAAGTACTAAAGAACAAGGAGTTGTGTCGACACACAATATCAGTGTCGACACATGTTGAAGAAGCAGTGTCGAGAAGCAGATTCTACAACACAAGGAGTTGTGTCGACACCATGAAGGCTAGTGTCGACACTTAGTCAACTTGTGTCGACACTTAGTCTATCAGTGTCAACACTTAAAGAATGACTGTCTCGACACTTTCAGACAGTTACAGAAAATTCAAGAAGTGACTAGATGACATGACAGCTGCCATTCCAGCCGGTCTACTGCAACTGTCAGAGTTGTCAAAAAGCTGTTAGAAACTGGATCAGCCGGTCACCATGAAGAAGGCCTATATAAAGGCTTATTCTGTCAACATAAGAAGATGATCAAGCAATTCATTGAAGAATCAATTCAAGTGAAGATCTAAGAAGTTGGAGAGAGAGAGCTCCTTCCAAGAAGACAGCTATTGAACCAGGCTGTGAAGAAGGTTTCAGATTGAGATCTGAATCTTAAGTTGCAGTGATTGAAGATCAGCTGCATAGAGAATCAACCCTACTGTGTTCTACATTCAAGAAGCTTTGAAGGAAGCCAAGGGATGTTGATCTCAGCAAAGTTCTTCCAAGAACTCTTCAAGAAACTAGTCAACTCTTCTCTCTTATTCTGAGTTGTAGGTATATACATTGTATTCTTATTTTTTGTAGGATCCTTAGGGATCTGAGTTGTAAGCCTAAATTATAAAGGCTGAGTGGTAGGGCCTGTATGCCTGAGTGTAGGAGATCCATTTCTCTGTGTGTAGGCCTTGTTGAGGGCTGAGTGTAGGCCTTGTTGAAGGCTGAGTGTCGGTCTTTGTGAAGACTGAGTGGTAGGGCCTTGGGCCTGAGTTGTAGGAACCTGGTTGGGTTCTGAGTGTAAGATCTGAGGATCTGAGGTATAGTGGAGAAGTTTGGCCGAATCTAGTACACTACTAGATAGGCGAAGGGGGAAAGTGGATGTACCCAGACCTTGGGGAACCACTATAAACTGTGTGTACTCTGTGTATGTGATTGATGTTGTGTATGATGTTTATAGTTCTGTGAAATCTGTGATATAATCAGCCTAAAAGTTTCAAAAGACTAAGTCACCTATTCACCCCCCCCCCCCTCTAGGTGATTAGGTACAATTTCTTTCAAGTGGTATCAAAGCAAGGTAACTCAAAAAGGACATATCTGTCTGAGTAAAAGATCCTATTGGCAGATTCAGTATAATCAAGTGCAGAATCAAGAAAATCAAGAAAATGGGTTTCACAGACAATCACAAAGAACTTGGATCCATGAAGTTGCCAATCTGTAGAAAGGAGATTTTTGGCATCTGGAAAGAAAGGGTTAGCCTATTTATGGAAGCCTCTGACCCTAGAATATGTATCACAGTCAAAGAAGGGCCATATGTGCCTATGAAAGTATCAGTACTGGATGCAAATCAGAGAACTCCTAAGGACTTTTCAGAGATGACTAAAGATGAGATTATTCTGGCCACCATGGACAAGAGGGCCCAGAATATTATTGTGAGTGAAACAGATGATGCCACATTCCAGAACTTGATTTACTGTAAAACATCAAAGGAAATGTGGGACACACTGATAGTGTACATGGAGGGTTCTGAAGAAGTTAGACAGAACAGAAAGTCATTATTAAACCAAGAGTATGAGAGCTTCAGACAAGGAAGGTCTGATAGCATAACTGAGTGCTACAAGAAATTCTATAGGATAGTTAATGAGCTAATGTCCTATGGAAGAGAATTCAGCAATTATGAGATGAATGATAAGTTCTTGAGATCCCTAACTAAAGACTGAGATACCAAGATTTGTGCCATAAGGGAAATGACCAAGTTAGCAGATATTCCTCCTCCAACATTGTTTGGAAAGCTGTTATCCTATGAAATGCAGCTAATGGTTAGGAAAGAGGAGGAGAAGACTACCGGATTTGAACATAAAGAAAGAGCTGTGGCATTCAAGATAGAAGCCACCAAGAAATATAAAAGTAAGTCTCCATCTCCACCACCAAAAGTTGTTGAGACTGAGACAGATGAGTCAGACAGTAAGAATTCTGAAAGCAGTGAGAGTGATGAGGACTTTGCAGCTTTCACAAGACATTTTCAGAAGTTCCTGAAGAAGAAACAGTGGAGGTCTAAGCCATCCACTACACAGAAGTCATCAAAGAATGACAGGAGAAAGCCCAAGTCAAGTAGAACTACATCTTCAAAGATAGTCTGTTATTGTTGTAACAAACAAGGACATGTTGCTGACTGTCATGAGAAGAGGAAAGAGTCAACTGATAAGAAGAAGACTCGAATCAAGGGAAAAAGGAAAGGTCCTTTGTTGCAAAAAAGGACAAAAGTATGTCCGATATGTCATCTTCAGAATCAGATTCAGAAGCTGAAGCTTATATTGGACTGTTTGCTGAAGAAGAGGAAGAGGAGTTCATCCAGTTAATGAACTCTATATATGAGCAAAAGGACAATCAGTGCCAGGGACTGATGACCTTATCTGAAGGTGACAAAATCCAGGAGCAGCCTGGACCTAGTCAGGTACTAAATTGTTCTGCTGATTCAATTTCTAGTACTGAGTCAGATTCAAATACATCATCATCAAGTGATGAGAGTGCATCTGAATCTGAAGGAGACATTCATCAATTAATTGATGAATATAGAGTAGTGTTGCAAGCTTTAAAGAAAAGCAAATCCTTGACCAAGAGTCAGGCTAAGGAGATTGCTAATCTCAAAGTGGCTGCAATAGATTTTGATAAGTTGATTGATCAAAAACTAAATGAAATAGCAGGATGAAGAACATAACTGTTATTCAGATGGGGACTATAACATTCAAGAATGATTAAATCAGAAATCTGGAGATTAGTCTTCAGAAGGAGAAGATATAGTTGCAAGGTTTTCTAAACCAAAGTCTGTTCTACCTTTGATAGATGAATTTGTACATCAAAAGGGTAAAACTGGATTAGGGTTTACAAAACCTGCTAGGACTGTTCAGTCCAAGTCCAAGGGCAAAGCCCCAGTACTCAATAAGGAGCCTGCTGTAGATAAAACAGCTAGGGTTGTACCTAAGCAAAGGTGTGCAACAGATTTCAGTGCTGGTGTTGTGGCAATGTAGGCCACTTTGCCATGGACTGTTGGCACAATTCAAGTGCCAAAGTGAGTAGAAATCTGCCTGCTAGAAAAGCTACATGTAGTTTTGTTAAGAGGCAAACTAACCAGCACCAAGGACCCAAGAATTCTTTGGGTTCTAAGGTTAACTAATCTGTTTTGCAGGTGAGTCCAAGTGACCATGCCCCAATATGGTACTTGGATAGTGGATGTTCCAGGCATATGACTGGAACTAGGGAATTGCTAAAGAACTACACACCAATCAAGGATGGTCCTAAAGTCACCTTTGGTGGTTCTGAAAAAGGAATCATCAAAGGTTTTGGTAACATTTCTAGCAACCTTATAACAATTACTCAAGTGGCTTATGTTAAAGGTTTGAAACATAACCTCATTAGTATAAGTCAGCTGAGTGATTTAGGATATGACATCTCATTTGTCAAAGATGGTTGTCATATCAGGAGATCAAATGTTCAAGAGATCATTCTGACTGGTTATAGAAAGAGAATGTCTATTGCCTAGACATTATGTGTGAGAACAATGTTTCTCTAGTGTGTCTTGTAGCTGATGAGAAAGTCTCTCATTGTGTCAAATGACACAAGAGGCTAGCCCATCTTAACTACAAGATAATTGGCCAACTCTATAGCAAAGAGTTTGTGAGGAATGGTCCTCAGGTTAAGTGTATTAAAGATGGGATATGCTCAGCTTGTCAAAAGGGCAAGCAGACTAGATCCACCTTTAATAGCATTGAGAACAAAGATGCTTTGAGCTGTTTATAACTCTTGCATATGGATCTCTTTGGTCCTATGCCAGTTCACAGCCTAGGTAGGAAGGTCTACACATTTGTAGTTGTAGATGACTACTCAAGATTTTCCTGGGTGTTCTTCCTTAGACAAAAATCTGAAACACCTAGTATCTTCTATAGTTTTGTCAAACAAATTCAGAATGAGTTAGACAGTACAGTGGTCAAAATAAGAAGTGACCATGGTACTGAATTCCAGTCTGACAGTATGACAAAGCTATGTGAAGAGTTTAGGATATTTCAGGAATTTTCTTCACCAAGAACACCTCAGCAAAATGACATTGCTGAAAGGAAAATAGAACCTTGATTGAGGCTGGTAGAACCATATTAAGTGACACATCTCTCCCAGAATATTTCTAGGGCTGAGGCAGTAAACACTGCATGCCATGTAATTAATAGGGCTACTATCACCAAAAGTCAAAATAAGACCCCCTATGAGATTGTGAAAGGCAGAAAACCAAACCTATCCTATTTCAGGTTCTTTGGTTGTAAATGCTATATACTTAACAATGGTAAGTCTTACTTAACCAAGTTTGCTGCCAAATACCAAGAGGGCATCTTTGTTGGGTATAGCAATAACAGTAAGGCTTATAGGGTCTACAACTTGACTACTCAAGTTGTAGAAGAGTCAGTACATGTAGTATTTGATGAAGCTAGACTCATTAACAATGAATTGTCTAGAAGTATTTGCAGCTCCACATGTGTGACTGAAAAGATGGACAAGCTTACTATTGAAGAAGGATCTACTGCAAGTCAGCATATAGATGATAGTGGCTGCTGTCTAGGAGGAGTACTAGATGCACCTGATGTAGAAGAAGATCAAGGGGTGTAGCAAGTTGAAGAAGCTAAAGGAGTTCAACCTGAAGACAGGCTGCCTCCAGCTAATAGACATCTAAAAGATCATCCAGCAAATCAAATTATTGGTGATCTAAGTCAAGGGGTACAAACAAGGAGCAGAAATCTAAGTTCAGTACTCTACTCCAGTTTTCTATCCCAAGTAGAGCCAAAGAAATTTGAAGAAGCCATCCTAGACCCTCATTGGATTGAGGCAATGCAAGAGGAGCTGAATCAGATCAAGAGATGCAAAGTCTGGGAGATTATTCCTAAACCAAAAGACCACAACATAATTGGGACTAAGTGGATCTTCAGGAACAAGATGGATGAACATGGAGTGATTATCAAGAACAAAGCAAGACTGGTTGCTAAGGGATATAGCCAGGAAGAAGGTATTGAATTTGATCAAACCTTTGCTCCAGTAGCCAGACTGGAGGCAATAAGAATGTTCTTGGCCTATGCAACCTATCAAGGGTTTAAAGTATACCAAATGGATGTTAAGTCAGCCTTTCTGAATGGTAATCTGAAGGAAGAAGTCTGTGGAACAGCCATCAGGTTTTGTTGACTCTACTAAACCTAATTATGTCTATAGACTTAGGAAGGCTTTGTATGGGTTAAAACAAGCCCCTAGGGCTTGGTATGAAACCCTGTCTAGTTTCCTCATTGAGAATAAATTCACAAGGGGAAAATAGACAAGGCTTTATTCCTTAGGGAATCCAGAGGCAAGATCATTCTAGTCTAAATATATGTAGATGACATCATATTTGGGTCTACAAAAAATATTCTTTGCAGAAAGTTTGCAAAACTTATGCAAGGACAATTTGAAATGAGCAGTATGGGGAACTTAAGTTCTTCTTGGGTCTCCAAGTTAGACAGACTGAGAATAGTTTATCCATATGCCAGTCTAAGTTCACTCTAGAATTGATAAGGAAGTATGGTATGGAATCATCCAGTACCATGAAAACTTCTATGGGGTCAAGTATGTCTCTTAGCAAAGATGATGCAGGGAAACCTATAGATGAGACTTTGTATAGAGGGATAGTTGGCTCCCTATTATATTTGACTGCAAGTAGACCAGATATCATGTATGCTACATGTGTCTGTGCTAGGTACCAAGCATGCCCTAAAGAGTCTCATTTGACAGAAGTCAAAAGAATTCTAAGATATCTTAAGGGCACTCCTTATCTAGGCCTTTGGTACCCTAGGAATGGAGACTTTGAACTGACAGGTTATTCAGATGCAGATTTTGCAGGCTGCAAGGAAGCTAGGAAAAGTACAACTTGTACCTGTCAATTCCTAGGTGGAAGACTGATATCATGGAATAGCAAAAACAAACAAGTGTAGCTATCTCCACAACAGAATCAGAATATGTTACTGTAGGAAGTTGCTGTGCTCAACTTCTATGGATACAACATCAGCTAGAAGACTATGGTATACAAGTAAGTAGAACACCTCTATTTTGTGATTCTACTAGTGCTATTTCTATTGCAAACAATCCTGTCTCCCATAGTAGGACTAAGCATATAGAAATAAAATACCATTTTCTAAGAGAACATGTGGAAAAAGGAGATATTTCCCTAGAATATATTAATACAGATAATCAACTAGCTGACATGTATACTAAGCCCTTAGATGAACCAAATTCAATAGGTTCAAAATTGAATTAGGTATGATAAACTTAGAATAAGTTTTCAAAAATTAGCTATGTAAAAAGGTGTCGACACACAGAGTTGTCTGTGTCGACACATAGAAGTGGTGTCGACACTTCAGAGAAATGGTGTCGACACATCTAGGAAGTCTATGTCGACACTTTAGAGAATTAGTGTCGACACATGCAGTGTAGGTGTCGACACATCCAAGGTGGTGTCGACACTTAGGCTTTACTTAGAATTAGTCTCGTAAAGTCTCGACTAGGTGTCGAGCAAAGCGGTGTCGACACATAACAAGTGTCGACACATATATTCAATCGACTATACTTGTGTCGACACATAGTTGTCGAGATATTATAAGTCTGTGTCGACACTTATCAACAGTGTCGACACAATTTGAGTATTTTGACGCGCCCTTTCATCTTCGATTCTAGAAAGGTATAAATAGGTTTTCGCCATTATCTGTCGACACGCTCACCAAAGTTTCGAGACAAAACTTGTGTGTCGACACCTCTCTTCTCTCAATTCAAACTTCTTCAAACCCTAATGGCGCCCAAGCTAGAAGAGAATGTGAATGAAGGTTATGAACTCGTGCGACATGCTTTTGATGACGCGGAACTAGAGATCAAAGGCGTGATAACCCTAATCGCAGAGACTGGATTAGACTTTCTTGTTTCAGAACCGACCAAGATATGGAAGAAGGAGGTCTTGGAGTTTCTGAATGCAGCAACAATAGATGAATCAGGACTCAAGTTAAAGTCCAGAATTCATGGGTCAAAGGTAAAGGTCTCTCCTAAGAGTCTGAGAAAGGTACTACAACTACCAAGGACTAAGGAAGAAGAAGATGTTTCTGCTACCAAGACTAGAGAAGCACTAACATGGTGTGGATTGGACTCCAACCTGAAAATAGGTTCTGTTTTCAACAGGAAGGGAATGAACATGCAAGGAAAATTTCTATCTGAAATTGTTGGCAAAGTTATCCTGAGCAAGACTGGAGGCATGACAGAATCTCAGCTCACATGTTTAGCCTCATGACAAGGATTATTTTCAAACTAGAAACTGATTGGTCTGCAGTAGTGTTTGAAAAGATAAAAGAGAGTATGAAGAAGCCCAATTTGGGTAGAGTCCTGAGTCTATACCTAGCTGGTAGTATACCAGAGGTGATGAGTCAAGTAGCTGGAACTAAGATTAACCACATGAGGAGAATGGATTTGAGAATCTTCTCTAGGTGGGATAGAGTCTTTACCAAGGAAATGCCAACTCTTGAGAAGGAAACACCCTTGAAGATGAAGAAAAAGACAGCCTCTGTGGCTCAAGAATCATCAAGCAGCTCTGAAGAGCATGTAGTGTTCACTCCAGATGAGGAGAAAAACTGGAAATGCTGGGCAATCTCCAGCTAGACCAGTAGATGCAGAGAGGCAGGGGGAGCTACCACAAGCAAGCCCAATTCACCAGGATTCCATCTAGGGGGAGGCTCTACTGGTGGATGAGCCTACTCCCTTAGTGAGTGAACAAGCTACTCAGACCATACTTGAGGTAATAACTGAAATCAACCAATTATATTTCTCTATTGAAAATGAAGATATGACTGACAGATTGTCTGATGTTAATCAGCAACCTCAGATTCCTAGTCAACCCCAAGATGTTGTCATGGAGGACACATCTGTTGCTGATCAAGTTGTTGATGAGATAAGAGTTTCTCCAGCTCATACTCAACAGGAATTTTCCCTAGAAGAGCTATTCCCAGATCTTCTACAAACAGATTTTGAGAAAGAGAAAGCTGCTGCTGAGCGGGAGAAGGCCCATGTTGAGGGCGAGCATGTAGACATTGTTGAGGAAACTGCAAGGAAGGAACCTGAAGTGCCAAAGGATGCTGAGCAGGTTCCTAGGACTGACAAGGATTTACCTTCAAGCCCTAAGGACAGGGTTGATATTGCAAGCACATTTGCTTCTGAAGATGAAGAGGCTGCAAGAGCCAAGAAGAGGAAATTCCAAGTCTTTAAGAGAAGAATCTAGAATTATAAGAAAGCTTTACAAACAATTACACCACAGCCTGCACCACAGCCAGCACCATCTACTGATTTCAGTTCTCTGATGGTTGCATTGTAGATTAAGATGGATGAGCAAAGATAGGCTTTGCAATCTTATATGGATGAAGGGCATAAGTCATTGCAGTTTGATCTTGCACAAGATATTAAGTCAATCAGATTTGAAATGAATCTGAATAAGAAAGAGATGACTGGCTGCTTTCATAAGGGAGGAAATGCAGTAGTCTATCTGGCCACACATCAAGAGAAACTGAAGACAAAACTTGAAGAACTTGAAGTGAAGCAAGGCTATGTTCTGGAGAATCAGATAAGGATGAATGATAATTTGACAGCTTCCCACAATGCCATTGTAACTGAACTAAAGAATATAACAACTGCCCAGAATGCAGCCCTGACCACTGCCAAAGAAGAATTTGACAAAGCATTGCAAGAGAGACTCACTGCTGTTAAACTGCTATAGAAGATTCCCAGAAGTTAATAACTGAAAAGCTACAAAGGTTGAAACCTTTCTACAAAGATGGAGTAAATTACCTAAATGCACAAATCAGATTCAGAAAGATGATCTAAGAGATCACATTGAAAGAGAAGTCATAAAGGGGGAGATGGTGTTAGTCAAAGCTAGCTCTGATCATGCAAAGTGGATTTCAAATTCCATCAGAGCCACCCTTGGATATCCTTCATTATGTGATGATGACAATGTGGCAGAGTCTGGGATTACTCCTGCATATCTTGGAGGGGAGCAAGCTGAAGTGGCTCAAGTAATATACCCTCCACCAGACTTTGATATGGTACATCAAGACATACAATCAATGTATAGCCCTCCTGAGGGAATTCAGAAGGTCATCATAGAGAAAGTGGTTCAGCTAGTGCCAGAGGCTATACTGAAAGAACAAGAGGCTTTGCAGAAAGAACAAGAAGCCCAATTGTCTAAGAAGAGATTCAGGGAGCAAGCTGAATTGAGGCCTGACTTTGAACAATGGAGCCCCACTTCCAGGAATATCATCTTGACTGCATGGAAGGCTGCCAAGGACAATATCCAGGATAGAAACAAGTGGTATTTTGAACTAGAGTGGAGGAAGCATGAGAACAGGCAAGAGACAATTGTGCAATATAGAAGAAAGGCTAAGATGGGAAAGCTACCTCCTACTGCCCAGGAGCCTAACAAGTACTTTCCAAAGCCTTATCATTACTTTGAAAGGCAGAAGATCAAAGCTGAAGAATTGAAAAAGAAGGATCTTAAATGAAAGAAGCCTGCTGTTGCTGAAGATGCTGAAGCCCCAGTCCAAGCAAAGATACAATCAGGAAAGGGCATTGTGATCAAGGAGCTTGAGCAGCAATAGATAGAAATTTTGATTAAGTTTACTATGTGTAGTCACTTGTATTAAAACTTTCTGTAAACTTTTGAAATAATGACAATGTTGAAGTTCTTAGAACTATGTGATATGTGTTAAATTTATTACATTATTGTTCTGAGATATGTGTGTATATATGTTTGTTTATACATGTTTATGTACTTACCCTGTTATATAATCCTGTTTTACATCATGCTATGAATTTGTTATGTATGGTGTATATCATTGACTAAGGGTTATGACTTCTCAAATAGGGGGAGATTGTTGGGTACATTGGAATAAATGTACCTGATTTGAAGAAGCCTCACCCTACTCAATGATATACATCAAAATGTATTTGATGTGTTTTGAGTTTAGTTGTGCAGGTTAAGTATTTGCAGGGAAAGCTGAAACGTTTCTAAGTCCATGTGTCGACACCCAGAAGAAAAGTGTCGACACTTAAGAAGACTTATGTCGACACCCAGAGAAGCAGTGTCGACACTTGAAGTAATTGTGTCGACACC
This sequence comes from Platanthera guangdongensis, assembly GCA_039583875.1. NCBI lineage: Eukaryota > Viridiplantae > Streptophyta > Magnoliopsida > Asparagales > Orchidaceae > Platanthera > Platanthera guangdongensis. The sequence goes on from CM077147.1 coordinate 48,103,957, forward strand.
AAGGATGCAGAGTCGACACCAGAAGGAAAGTGTCGACACATACAGGCTGTGTCGACACTCAATGAAGAAATGATCAGAGAAGCTGTGTCGACACTTAGAAGCAGTGTCGACACCCAGAGGAACTTTGTCGACATCAGAAAGTGTCGACACATGGAGGATGTGTCGACACTCAGCAAAAGTTCAACAAATTCTAAGTACAAGTGTCGACACAAAGGAGATGTGTCGACACTCAGCCAAAGTCTCAACACATGAAGAAAGTGACGACAATAGGAAGATGTGTCGACACTCAGCAAAATTTCAATGAAGTCTAAGTATAAGTGTCGACACAAAGAAGATGTGTCGACACTCAGCAAAGTACAACACAGAATCATGTGTCGACACAGAAGTCATGTGTCGACACCAAGAAGATGTGTCGACACTTGACAAAGTTCAACACAAGAAGATGTGTCGACACAAAGGAGTTGTGTCGACACTTAAAAGAATTCAACTAAGTACTAAAGAACAAGGAGTTGTGTCGACACACAATATCAGTGTCGACACATGTTGACGAAGCAGTGTCGAGAAGCAGATTCTACAACACAAGAAGTTGTGTCGGCACAATGAAGGCTAGTGTCGACACTTAGTCAACTTGTGTCGACACTTAGTCTATAGTGTCAACACTTAAAGACTGACTGTCTCGACACTTTCAGACAATTACAGAAAATTCAAGAAGTGACTGGATGACATGACAGCTGCCATTCCAGCCGTCTACTACTGCAACTGTCAGAGTTGTCAGAAAGCTGTTAGAAACCGGATCAGCCGGTCAACATGAAGAAGGCCTATATAAAGGCTTATTCTGTCAACAGAAGAAGATGATCAAGCAATTCATTGAAGAATCAATTCAAGTGAAGATCTAAGAAGTTGGAGAGAGAGAGCTCCTTCCAAGAAGACAGTTGTTGAACCAGGCTGTGAAGAAGGTTTCAGATTGAGATCTGAATCTTAAGTTGCAGTGATTGAAGATCAGCTGCATAGAGAATCAACCCTACTGTATTCCATATTCAAGAAGCTTTGAAGGAAGCCAAGGGAGGTTGATCTTAGCAAAGTTCTTCCAAGAACTCTTCAAGAAACCAGTCAACTCTTCTCTCTTATTCTGAGTTGTAGGTATATACATTGTATTCTTAATTTCTTGTAGGATCCTTAGGGATCTGAGTTGTAAGCCTGAAATTATAAAGGCTGAGTGGTAGGGTCTGTGTGCCTGAGTGTAGGAGATCCATTTCTCTGAGTGTAGGCCTTGTTGAGGGCTGAGTGTAGGCCTTGTTGAAGGCTAAGTGTAGGTCTTTGTGAAGACTGAGTGGTAGGGCCTTGGGCCTGAGTTGTAGGAACCTGGTTGGGGTTCTGAGTGTAAGATTTGAGGATCTGAGGTATAGTGGAGAAGTTTGGCCGAATCTAGTACACTACTAGATAGGCGAAGGGGGAAAGTGGATGTACCCAGACCTTGGGGAACCACTATAAAACTGTGTGTACTCTGTGTATGTGATTGATGATGTGTATGTTGTTTATAGTTCTGTGAAATCTGTGATATAATCTGCCTAAAAGTTTAAAAAGATTAAGTCACCTATTCACCCCCCTCTAGGTGATTAGGTACAATTTCTTTCAAAAGGCTATGGTATGATCACTAACGGTAGTGTATCTTTCTCAGATGTATCTTATGTTGAAGGATTGGAACACAATCTTATAAGCATAAACCAACTCTGCGATAAAGGATACATTGTTGAATTTCATGCTGATTAGTGCTTGATAAAATCCGTTGACAATATGGAAACGATTCTATCCGGCACTCGAAGCAGATATATATTTTGTTTAAATTTCATCCGTACAGACTCTTCTACACCAGTGTGCTTTCCATCTAAAGATAGTGCATCTCTTGGTGACCAATGACACAAGAGACAAGCACATATTAATTTCAAAACTATTAATAAATTATTTTCACTGAATTTAGTACGTGATGCCCCAAATGTCAAGTACGTCAAAGATAGACCTTGTCATGCATGTGTAAAAGGCAAGCAAACAAGGGCTACGTTTAAAAGCGTTATTGGCAATGATTCTAACAGATGTTTACATCTTCTTCATATGGACTTGTTCGGTCCACTACAAGTTAGAAGTTTGGGAGGTAAGGATTATATGTTGGTAATTGTTGATGATTACTCGTGCTTTGCGTGGGTGTTCTTTATGAAATACAAGTCAGATACCTTCGAAATCTTTACTAATTTTGTCAGGCAAGTCCAGAATGAATATAACTGTTCCATCGTCAAAATTAGAAGTGACAATGGAACAGAGTTCAATTCTGGGGCCATGACAGTATTCTGTGAAAGCTTGGGTATCTTTCACGAGTTTTCCTCTCCTCGTACTGCACAACAAAACAGAGTGGCTGAGAGAAGGAATAGAACACTCATAGTGGCCTGCAGGACCATGTTGAGTGATACCTCACTTCCGGAATACTTCTGGGCTGAAGCCGTCAACACTACATGCCACGTGCAAAACCGAGCACTCATAAACAATAACATGATAAGACACCTTACGAACTTCTAAAGGACAGGAAACCGACTGTCTCATATTTTATATTTTTAGTTGTAAGTGCATCGTGCTTAACAATGGAAAGTATCATACTACCAAGTTTAGCAAAAAGAGTTTTGAAGGTATTTTTGTAGGATATAGTAGCCATAGTAAGACATACACGATATTTAATAGAAAAACTCTGGTTGTAAAATAATCAATACATGTTATATTTGATGAGATGAGCTTACTGCAAGGCAACTCTTCTAGTGTGTTGATTGAAGATGGAGGTACAATGTTGAAAGAACTTAACTTGGATGAATCAACTAAAGATAAAGGTGAAAAGTTCATCGAGATCACCACTCCAACCCCTATTGGAGAGGTAGATGATCAAGATGAAAAAATCATCGAAGTTGATGAAGTCACTCCAGTGATTGAAGACAATCTAGATGCAAGGACTCTAGAGCTCAGACATCTGAAGGATCACCCCATGGACCAAATCATAGGAGATCTTGGGGATGGTGTCAGAACTCGTCGAGGTACAACTAACGAGAATTTATATTTAAGTTTTCTCTCACAGGTTGAACAAAAGAAGTTTGAGGAAGCAAACTCATACACATCTTGTATAATGACGATGGAAGAAGAACTAAATTAGTTCAAGTGTTGCCAAGTATGGAAACTTGTTCCAAGACCCAAAGGTAAGAATGTCATTGGAACAAAATGGGTCTACAGGAACAAGATGGATGAGGATGGAACGATCATAAAGAACAAAGTCAGACTCGTCGCCAAAGTATATCGTCAAGAAGAAGGAATCGACTTTGATCAGACATACGCTTAAGTGGCAAGGCTGGAGGCAATAAGGTTATTCCTAGCATATGCTGCTCTCAAGGGCTTTACTGTCTATCAGATGGACTCGAAGTCTTCCTTCCTTAATGGTGACTTAAAGGAAGAGGTATATGTGGAACAACCTCCAAGTTTCGTTGATTCTAACTTTCCCGATTATGTTTACTTATTACATAAAGCTTCATATGGTCTGAAACAAGCTCCTCGAGCTTGGTATGAGACGCTATCTAGCTTTTTTCTTGAGAACAAGTTCACAAGGGGGAAGATAGATAAGACATTATTTCTTATGGAAATAAAAGACAAGATTTTGGTAGTGCAAATCTATGTCGACGACATTATTTTTGGCTCTACTGACGACAACCTCTGTAAGAAGTTTTCAAAACTTATGCAAGGGAAGTCAGAAATGAGTAGTATGAGCGAGCTAAAGTATTTCTTAGGGCTTCAGGTGAAATAATATGAAGATGGAATTTTCATCTCGCAGATTAAGTTCACCAAAGAGCTAATTAAGAAATTCGGAATGGAAAACACAACCTCGATGAGGACTCTAATGGGTTCAGCTATGTCTCTGGACAAGGATGAGAAAGGGAAACCTTTTGATGAAACCAAGTGTAGAAGCATAATTGGTTCCTTGCTCTACCTTACTGCCAGTAGACCTGACATAATGTTTTCAACATATGTATGTGCTAGATTTCAGGTGAACTCTAAGGAATCTCACTACGCTGCTGCAAAGCGGATTTTGAGATACCTTAAAGGTACATCGAATCTTGGCTTATGGTACCCGCGAAGTAATGATAACGAGCTAATTGGGTTTTCAGATACAGATTTTGCAGGTAGCAAAGATGACATGAAAAGCACTTCTAGGACTTGCCAATTCATTGGAAGAAGGCTCATTTCCTAGAGTAGTAAGAAGCAGAACTGTGTTGCAATCTCAACAGCTGAGACAGAGTATATCTCTGCAGGCAGTTGCTGTGCATAGTTGCTTTGGATGAAGAATCAATTTGAAGACTACAACATGAAGTTTCAGAATATTCCATTATTTTGCGACTCTTCCAAGGCAATTGTAATAGCCAAAAACCCCGTCTCGCATAGCCGGACAAAGCATATAGAGTTGCGGTACCACTTCATCCGGGAGCATGTGGAGCATGGGGATATAGATCTACAGTATGTCCAAACAGACAGGCAGATTGCAGATATTTTCACGAAGCCGCTGGACGAGACCAAGTTCTCGTTCTTCAAAATAGAACTTGGAATGCCCAACAAAGAAGATTAGATAAGGTGGACTCACAAGAAGGCTCAGAGATCAAGAATTAGTCAAAAGTTGAAAATTTCTAAGTTTTAGACTTTATGACTCAAGTAAGACAAAGACTACTCGAGTAAGAAAGAAGGCACTCGAGTACCTCCTTGACCTACTCGAGTACTTCTTCAGCCGCTCGATTAACCTACTCGAGTAGTAGAAAGAACTACTCGAGTACTAAAACATCACTCGAGTACTTCTGCATTTCTCACTCGAGTACTTCTATATCTTCACTCGAGTACTGCCGATTCTCTCGAGTATCAAGAAGTCAAGTTTTCTCTCTTCGATTCAAACTTTTTTATTCGCAACCCGAGGCTTATGCCGCCAATTTCAAGGTATGTTTGCTTTATTTATTTCTAAATTAGAGATAAATTAGGGTTATATAAATTGATAAAGTCCGAAATTCCTTCTCTATACGAATCAAAATCCTCTCTCTCGAGTAAGCCGAAAATGCTTCATCTTCCGCCGAAAGTTGCAGAGCCCGCGCCTTCTTCTTCCCCGCCGCAAATTTTTCTCAAATCTCTGGATCATGGCGCCCTCTTCTAAGATTGGAATCGGTTCAGAACTTGTTGCCGCAGGAATTGTCGATATTTTAGAGGATTTTCTCAACCTCTTGATTCTCCTCGACACCACCGGACTCACATTCATTCTTCAACAACCATGTAAGATTCTGTTTCCTGAAGTTGAAGAGTTTTTCAAGAATATCAAAGTCAAGAGAAATGTGACAGTTCTCAAGTCCAAAGTTAAAGGAATTAGGATCAAGCTAAACAAAACCTATGTTTCTACACTTCTTCGACTGCCAGTCATTGATGAAGAAGATCATTTAGGTCTAGAAGATTCTGATGGGGTTTGTATGTTCTTTGGCCTCTTACCAGAACTACAGATCATCCGCCGCTCTGAATTGAATCCAGAAGGAAAGCTTTTGGTGGACATCATTGGGAAGATACTCCTTTGCAAAACAAGTTCAATCAGAGACATTTCTACCAATATGTTTGACATCATGACAATAATCATTTGTAGGAAGAAATTTCAATTTGGTTTGATGATTCTGGACAAAATCAGAAAGTGCATCAAGGCTCCAAGCTATGCAAGGATTATCTCCCTTCTACTACATGAGATAAATCTTGAAGTCTTCAACTTCTCCAAAGGTACCATTCTCCATCACATGAAGAAAGTCTCCATTTAATCCATTCAAAGACGGGACTTGAAGCACTTGAAACCTGCTCAATCTGCCAAAGATCATGACCTTCCTGCTACAGAGGACAGGACCCCATCTCCCTCTCCACCTCTTTTTGCCAGCACATTTGGTGCAGCTATTGAGGGGGATCCTACTCCTTCTATTCCAGAAGTCAGAGTCCCTACCCCACCAGCTGATCCTTCTCCTCCTCCATCCACTCCTGAAGAAGTTTCATCAGAAGCCCAACTCCAAGAATCCCTTCTCTCCACTGATGCAGCCATAAATGAGATGATTACAGAACTCACTGTTGATGAACCTCTTCCCCGTCTTAAAAAAGTTCCCAAGAAATCCACTCCTGTACCATCTCCAACACATACTCCATCATCTCCCATTCAGTCTCTTGCTGCTAACCTAAAGCAGGATGACACTATTTTGATTTCTGATGAGCCATACCAATCTCCTGAACCAGTTGAAGCTCCACTGAGGAAACTAGATTTCTGTATCCCCACCTTCATCACTGAAGAAGGGGATGCCCTTATTCACACCACCAGAGCCCAGAGCTCAGTCACTGTTGAAGAAATTGCCCCATGGTTTGCTCCTCCTCATCAAGTTCCTTCTACATCTACTGCTGCTCCTCCTGCTGCCAATGATCTTATGGTCAGTTTGTACTCCTGCAACAAGCTCAAAGGAAATATTTTGATGATTCTCTCAAGGCTGTAACTGAGAAAGTAACTGCTCTAGAGAAAGAGATGAGTAGAGGATTTGCTGAGATTCAGCACAATACAGATTAACTCAGACATCTATTCCAGATTGGTGGAAAAGCTCTGGAATACACTATCACTAGTATTGGTAATGTCATGGAACAACGTGGCACTCTTGCCAACAACCAGATTAAGTTAGATAAGAGAATAGAAGCAAACAAAATGAAGATCTGTGAAGAGGTAGGCACATTCAATGATGTTGCCATTAATACTCTGACTGTAGAAGTCATAAAGGGGGAGAGCTTAGTAAAAGAATATCTAGAGAAATTAGATGCACTCAGGCAAACTCAATGGGAAGCGAAGCTGAAAGAGATTCATGATTATGTGCTAGGCCAGATTCAAAGTGTGAAATTCCATACCTATAACACAGTAGTTTGCATGCACAATCAGATTCTTCCAGAGTTCCCAACTGATCCAAACATCATTCCTCACCATCAGAACCCCTTAGCTACTGTTGCTCCAGCTCAAGCTCAATAGCCTACCTTCTCTCCTAGACCTGAAGGCTATAAAGGTCCTCCTCCAGAATCATATGCTCAGTTTGGGAGGTAGACCCAGCAAACATATTCTTCCAAGCTCCTCCTGAGATTAATATTTCAAAGAAGAAGAGCAAGTATAGTGATGGTGCCTCAGCAAGCAGGTCAATTCAGTTCCAAATACATAAAAGAGGAAAGCTCCAGATTTTGCTAAAATCTGGTCCCCAACTTCAAAGCCTCTCATTCTATATACTCTCAAGCTTGTCATGGACTTCAATGAAAACAAGAATGATCATTATAGCTCCCAGGAGTGGGAATTGTATAAAAAGTCAATGACAAAGAGAAGGCTTTATGACAGAGAATTTGGAAGAAATAACCCTGCTGCTTCTCCAAAGCCTCCAAAGTACTATCCCAAGCCCTATAACTTCTAATTTTGATCATTTACTCTTTGATGTTAATCCTTATGCTTATTGCACTACTTTCTCTAATGCATATCTAGTTCATTTTTATGTCTATATAATTCACCTTAGTATAAAGGGTTCTGACTTCTATAAATAGGAGGAGATTGTTGGGTATTGTATCCACAATAACCCAGATTTGATGAAGTCACCCTTGAACTAAAATGAATTTAGTTGTATTTGATGTCTTTTTTGAGTTATGTGTTTGCAGGACTATATTGAAAATTGTAGACCAATGTCAGTCTAAAATGAGTCACTAAACACAGGATCATACAGTGTAATCTCTCATTATGTGATCCATGGTATTGACTCATGTGTAGCCTCTCTATTGGGATACACTTCATGTTTCAAGTACTAGGATTGATTGGAGAAAGAAATGTTGCTGAGTGTATTGAAGAAGCGAGAATTCTGTTAAAGAAATATTTTCTAAGTCTTTCACACAAGTAGTATTTTATATACTCGAGTTGAATACTTAGTTTATACTCGAGTAAGCCTATGTACTGTAGTGTAGTATCGAGTAAGGGAATTAGCTCTCGAGTAGTCAAAATATAGCTCTCGAGTAGCAATTACTCGAAGTCAATTACTCGAGTAGATCCTCTCTTATTCTCGAGTTAACAGAATTTCCTCTCTGAAATTTTTCTAAGTCATTTACTCGGGTAGTCATATTAGTATTCGAATAGATTATTCTTTTGTCTCGAGTTACAGAAGACAATATTTCGTGTTGTTTTACTTCACTCGAGTAGTCAAGACCATGTACTCGAGTAGTTTGTCTACTACTCGAGTAATCCAGGTTTAATACTCGAGTGATAAGCTTTTCATCCCTCAGAATTTTTCTAAGTCTATTACTCGAGTAGTAATATCCATATACTCGAGTAAGTTATCACCTCTCGAGTAGACCAGTTCCAGTTCTCGAGTAACCCGTTTTCTTCTCTCAGAAACTATTCTAAGTCTTTGACTCGAGTACTCTTTTTATCTCTCGAGTAGTTAAATTTCTATTCTCTCGAGTAATACTTCTTGTACTCAAGTAGTTCAACTTCACATCTCGAGTAACTATATTAGCATTCGAGTAAGTCTTTGTGTACTCGAGTAGTTACTCATTATTTCTGGATTTTCTCTAAGTCATCTACTCGAGTAGTCTCATTCTAGTCTCTCGAGTACTCTTATTAAGTACTCGAGTAGGTAATTGTTTGCTCGAGTAATTCAGTCAGTCTTTTCCAGAAAATTGCTAAGTCCAGATTTGACGGGAATTTCAAATGTCGTGACGTGATTGGTCCACGTGTACGTCATTAAGGCTAATTATGACTGTTAGGGAGATCTTATATAAGGTGTTGTCAAAACCGACTAACCCTAAGGGCTGTCAAGATTTATTCTGAGTATTCTGAATCTTATTCTCTCTGTCTAAAAACGGAAGCCGCCGCCGCCGATCTTTTTCGTGCAAGTCGCTAGGGCTTTCGATTCAAGAGATTCAGATCAAGATTGACTTCCAGATCTAGATTGCTGCTCATCTCCTCATCTTCTCTTGGATCGTGTGAAGTCAAAGAAATTTTCAGATCCAGTTCTTGTCGAAGTTCTTCTTCAACCTATTCTGATAAAGCCGCAAAGATCAAAAGGAAGACCTTGGCTGACTGTTTTCAGATCTGAGAAATTATTACTGTTTGTATTTCATTATTCTCAATTTAATTTTTGTAGGAGATTTCTCTCCGAGTGTAGGAGCTTTTGCCTCCGAGTTGTAGGAAGTGTTTATCTTCTGAGTGTAGATCCGTGTTGTGGATCGAGATTATAGGAACTTTGTTCCGAGGCGTACGATTGGTTTTTAATCCGAGATAGTGGAGTAGCTGCGTCTAGTGCTTTGCTAGATCGGTGAGGGAAAGTGGAGGTACCCAAGGTTGGGGAACCACTATAAATCTTTTGTCGTCTGTGTTTACTTGGTTGATAATTGTGTGCATAGATCTCTAAATTTTTATTCCGCAAAAAAACACACAACTCACCTATTCTCCCCCTCTAGGTGATTTAGGTAGACAACTGAACACTTTCAGGGTTGCACGAAGTGGTGCAGATCGCTTGTTCTTCATTAGCAAGACATCTGTTGGTCTTATTGTCCTTGCTGTTTATGTGGACGATATTCTTCTCACAAGGGATGATAGAGAAGGTGTGGATATGAAAAAGAAGTATTGTTGGGTATTGCATCCACAATAGCCCATGTAGTATCAAGTGCATACCCAACTGTTCCAAAAGCCCAGACTGTTGGAAATGGTGCTACTTAATTTTTTAAATAAGTAGCAAAGCGCCACGGATCAAGTGAAGGAATGCCGGACCTAACAATACCCCCCCCCACCCGGCGTCCAGCACAACCCGTTAGCTCAGAGGTGGGGTTACCACATATCCCACATGGCTCAGAGGCTGGGTTACCACATATCCACGGTTGCTTGACCCGCTAGACCCACAAAGCTAGATGGGAAAAATCGGGATTTAATAGCCCCGTCTGTTCTTGAACCCGTGACCTCCTCTGATACCAAATGTAGGATCAAGAGGATACCCAACTATTCCAAAAGCCCAAACTGTTGGAAAGGGTGCTACTTAATTTTTTAAATAAGTAGCAGAGCACCACAGATCAAGTGAAGGAACGCCGGACCCAACAGCCCAGATTTGTATGAAGTCACCCTTAAACTAAGATGAATTAAGTTTGTATTTGATGCTATTTTTAGTTGTGTTTGCAGTACTTAATTACTAAGTGTAGAACAATGTTAGTCTATAATGAGTCTCCAAACACATGACCATACAATGTAATCCCTCATTGTGTGATCCACGGTGTTGACTCATGTGTAGCCTCTCTATTGGGACACACTTCCTTTTCAAGCACTAAGAGCAAGAGAAAAGATGGATGCTGATTTTAATGAAGAATTAAGTTTTTCAGTTTTTCAGATTTGTCTAAGTATTTTTCTCGAGTACTATATTTGTTCTCTAGAGGGACTTAAGATATTTCTCGAGTTAGACTTGTCATAATTTTGAGTGGTAGAAGTTGTTCTCGAAAAAGCTTAATGTTATTCTCGAGAAGGGCTTATGTACTCGAGTACTATATGACATTTCTTCTCGGGTTGTTACTTTTTCAGACAATTATTTTTTTAAGTCTTTTTCTCGAGAAGACCAAATTTATTCTCGAGAAGACTATGGTTCGTTCTCGAGATGTATAAGTTATTTCTCGAGACCCAGAGTATTTTTCTCGAGAGCCAGACATTTGTTTTGGAGATGATTATCTGTTCTCGAGTACTAGAATGATTCTTCTCGAGAACAAAAGTATATTTTTCTCGAGTACTTCTTTCTGTCTCGACACTGCAGATTCCACCTCCACATATTTTTCTAAGTGGTTTTCTCGAGATCCTCATTGTTCTTCTCGAGAACCAGTAAGATTTTTTCTCGAGTACAATCATCGTTCTCGAGAACACTCGTACTGTTTTTCTAAAAATCATTTAAGTCTAGGGAGACGTTATTTCAAATATCATTAGTGTGTGATTGATTCACGTGGCAGTAATTAATTGTGATTATGGCCATTAGGCAAGTCCTGTAAAAGGTCTTGTCATTTTTGACCAACCCTAAGAAGAAGAATAACAAGTAGCCGCAAGATATTCCAAGTTTTTTTGAATCCCTAATTTTCTTTCCATAATCGGAAGCGCCGCTCTTCATTGCCATTCTTGCCGATTGGCTTTCGATCCAGATCGATTCAGAGAAGTTGATTCAGAGATCAAGTCATTCTACAATCTACAGATTCAATACTTGATCTTGCTGAGTCCAGAGAATTTCAGATCCAGAGATCTTGCTGATTCTTCTTCAACCATTTCTGATAAAGCCGCAAAGTTTAAGAAAGAAGAACATGCAGAAGATTTCAAGATCTGAGATCAAATTACCGTTTGTATTTATTTATGTCAATATATTCTTGTAGGAGATCTTTCACCGAGTCGTAGGAGCTTTGTTCTCCAAGTTCTCGTAGGAAGTTTTATCTTCTGAGTGTAGATCCACTTTTTAGGATCGAGTTGTAGGAATGTTATTCTGAGGTGTAGGATTGTTTATAATCCGAGATTAGTGGAGTAGCCGAGTCTAGTGCATTGCTAGATCGGTGAGTGGAAAGTGGATGTACCAAAGGTTGGGGAACCACTATATTTCTTGGTGTCGTCTGTGATTGCTTGGTTAATTTTTTGTGCATCGCTCGTTAATTTTTTTTTTCGCAAAAAGACTCACAACTCACCTATTCACTCCCCTCTAGGTGATTTAGGTAAGACAACGTAAACATTTTCAATTGGTATCAGAGGGAGGTTGTTCATAAAAAGGTTAACACCTTGAACAGATCTGTCCAAAGTTGTCTATTGACTTATCCAAGAATAGACAATGCCAAGGATTTTGCAAAGCTTCTTCTGTGCACAAAGACCAACTTTTCCATGTGGCAAGAAAGGATTAAGTTTTTCATGGAAGCTATGGATCCAAGGATCTTCATGATTGTTGAAGAAGGTCTTTATGTTCCAATGACCGTCTCCACTATTGATCGTACCAAAAAGGTTCCTATGAAGTTAATAGATCTTGATAAAGATGAGATTGTACTTGTCTCGTTGGACAAGAAAAATAAAAATATCATAGCAAGTGTAGTCGATGATTCTATTCTACAGAATCTGATTCACTGCCAATCCGCTAAGGAAATGTGGCAGTCTCTTATCACCTTGATGGAAGACACTGAAGAAGTTAGGGATGACAGAAGACCCCTTCTAAATCAGAAATATGAAGCATTCTGACAAGGACCAAAGGATTCAATTGCAGATACCTTTGAAAGTTTCTTCAAGATTGTTAACGACCTAAGAGTATATGGCCGGATCTTCACAAATAGAGAGTTGAATGATAAGTTTCTAAGGTCCCTAAATAAGGAATGGGAAAATAAAGTCTGTGCTATCAGGGAGTTTGGCAAGTTGGCAGAGACTGACCCTCAGAATCTCTTCGAAAAGCTGATGTCATATGAGCTGTAGATCAATTCTAGAAAAACTGAAGAAGAGAAGAGTCGGTCGTCATCCAAGGAGAAGTCTGTCGCACTAAAGGCAGACAGCTCAAGGAAGTTCAAAGCTGCATCACCTGCTACTGCACTATAAGATAGTGAAGAAGAAACTTCAGAGCCAAGCACCTTAGGCTCAGAATTATCTGAAGGAGAGTTCTCTCTACTCACACTGCAGTTCAAGAAATTCTTGAACAAGAAGAAACAATGGAGACGCAAAGATGCCTCGCACAGAACATCACGTCATGATGGTGATCAACACAAGAAAGGCTCAAGTAGCCAAGTCAGGTATAATATTAAACAAAATAAACATATTTCTTCTGTTATCGTTTGCTATTGCTATAATAAGTTAGGTCATGTCATCGCTGATTGCCCTCTCAAGAAGAAGGAGGGTGGAAAGAGAGAGGAGAAGAAATCTTCATATAATAAGAAGAGAACTAAAAGAAGCCTAGTAGCCAAGAAGGGCAAGACTTTTAGCGACACTGACTCATCTGAGCCAAGTGAAGAAGAGGAAGCCTACTTTGGGCTAATGACACAAACTGATGATGAAAAAGAACCCCAGTTGACTTGGAAGGTAAATTTTCACACCCCTCTTTCTGAATCAGATGCTTCTGATCATGATCATGAGGACAGCTCTTCTAACGATGAGTCTGAACTCATGGCCCAATATAAAGAGTTAATCAAGGCTTACGACAAGTGTCGAAGAGTCGTGAAAACTCAAGCCAAGGAGATAAAGTCTCTCAAGGCTGAAGAGAGCACTCTGAGAGAGGAAGTCACCATGACAGACTCACTCAGAGAGAATTACAATACTGCCATTAAAGAATACAATAAGGCTTTCGAGCACCTAGATCTGAAGGAGAAGATCATCAAAGAATTGGAAGAACAACTTGCAGCGGAAAAGAAACTTGTCGAAAGTTTCTCAAAGCCCAAGACTGTCCTTCATTTTGTTACTGAATTCTCAGCTCAGGCCAAAGGTGCTGGCCTAGGCCATGTTGATGCTTCTAGTAAATCTTCTAGGAGAAATAAATCTCAAGTAAGAATAAGGCAGCCACGAAGGCTTTGGCCAATGAGAAGAGGAAAGCTCCTCAAGATCAAACTTCTTTTAAGAAGGATATATTTCCAACGAACGAGTTGTATCTTGATTTGTCCTATGGTCACTTTACTAGGCATACGCCCAAGTCTCGTTACCATGGATGGACCCGCCCCTAGAACTTTGGTGAAAGTATCTTTAAGGCACCTTATGAAGATATTACTTTTCAGAGCTATGTCCCTTATAATCATGGTCATAACATCAAGAAGGCACTAAAAGTAAAGCCTATTGTAGAAAAGCCACTTAAGGAGAAGAAGTCATGTAATTTCAATCACCATGAAGCTTCTACCTCCAAGACTACTTTCCCTGCTAGGCCCCAATCTCAAAAGGTCAAGCAGGAGAATTTCAGGCAAAGATACAACAGGTTTGACTGTTGGTGCTGGGGCAAAATTGGTCACTTTTCCATTAATTGCTGGTTTAATTCCAGAAATTATGTAACTCCTTAAGTTAGCAATGTGAGAAAGACCACTCATAATGATACACATAGGGGGGGTGTTCTAACTAGATACCAAGGACTAAACCTGTTTGGGTTCCTAAGGCAAAGTAATTTGTGATTTCAGGTATCTCCAAAGGCCACCAAAACTCCTATATGGTATTTGGACAGTGGATGGTCTCAGCATATGACCGGGACAAGAAGCCTTCTCTAGAACTATTCTCCAGTCATGAACAGGCCAAAGGTCATCTTTGGAGGTTCAGACCGAGGAATTACTAAAGGCTACGGTATGATTACTAACGGTAGTGTATCCTTCTCAGATGTGGTTTATATGGAAGGATTGGAACACAATCTCATAAGCATAAGTCAGCTCTGCGATAAAGGATACATAGTAGAATTTCATGCAGACAAGTGCTTGATAAAATCGGTGAAGAACTTGGAAATGATTATAACAGGCACTCGTAGTAGAAATATATTTTGTTTGAATTTTATTTGCGTAGATTGTTCTACACCAGTGTGCTTTTTGGCTAAAGATAGTGCGTATTTTGGTGACCAATGACACAAGAGATTAGCACATATTAATTTCAAAACTATTAATATATTATTTTATCTTAATTTAGTACGTGATTCCCCAAATGTCAAGTATTCTAAAGATAGATCATGTCACACATGTATAAAAGGCAAGCAAAAAGGGCTACCTTTAAAAGTATTATTGGCAAAGACTCTAATAAATGTTTACATATACTTCATATGGATTTGTTCGGTCCACTACAAGTTAGAAGTTTGGGAGGTAAGGACTATACATTGGTTATTGTTTATGATTACTCGCGCTTTGTGTGAGTGTTCTTTCTAAAACACAAGTCAGATACTTTTTATATCTGTACTAGTTTTTTCAAGCATGTCGAGAATGAATATAACTGTTCCGTAGTCAAAATCAGAAGTGACAATGCAACAGAGTTCAAGTCTGGGGACATGACAGAATTTTGTAAAATCCTAGGTATCTTTCATGAGTTTTCCTCTCTTCATACTCCTCAACAGAATGGAGTAGCTGAGAGAAGGAATAGAACACTCATAGAGGCCTGCAGGACCATGTTGAGTGATGCCTCACTACCAGAATATTTCTATGCTAAAGTCGTCAACACTACATGCCACATGCAAAATCGAGCACTCTTAAACAAGAACCATAATAAGACACCTTGCGAACTACTAAAGGGCAGGAAGCCGACTATCTCATATTTTAGAATCTTTGGCTGTAAGTTTTTCATCCTTAACAATGGTAACTATCACACTACCAAATTTAGCGAAAAGAGTTTTGAAGGTATTTTTGTAGGATATAGTAGTCATAGAAAGACATATAGGATTTTTAATAAGAAAACCCTGGTTGTAGAAGAATATATTCATGTTGTATTTGATGAGACGAACTTGCTGCAAGGCAGCTCTTCTAGTGTGTTTATTGAAGATGCAGGTTCAAAGCCAAAAGAATTAAACTTGGATGAGACAACTGAAGAAAAAGATGAATCACCACTCCAACCCCAATTGGAGAGGTTGATAATCAAGATGAAGAAACCATTCAAGTTGATGAAGTCACTCTTGTGGTTGAAGAAGATCCAAATGCAAGAACCTTAAAACTCAGACACTTGAGGGATCACCCAATGGACCAAATCATAGGAGATCCCCGGGATGGTGTCAGAACTCGTAGAGGTACAGCTAATGAGAATTTATATTTTAGTTTTCTATCACATGTTGAACCGAATAAGTTTGAGGAAGCATACTCAGACGCATCATGGATAATGACAATGGAAGAAGAATTGAATCAGTTCAAGCATTGCCAAGTCTGGAAGCTTGTTCCAAGACCCAAAGGTATGAATGTCATCAGGATAAAATAGGTCTATAGGAACAAGATGGATGAGGATGGGACAATAATAAAGAACAAGGCCAGACTCGTCGCCAAAGGATACAGACAAGAATAAGGAATCGACTTCGACCAGACATATGCTCCAGTGGCAAGGCTGGAGGCAATCAGGTTGTTCCTAGCATATGCTGCACATAAGGGCTTCACTGTCTATCAGATGGACTTGAAGTCTGCCTTCCTTAATGGTGACATAAAAGAAGAAGTGTATGTGGAACAACCGCCAGGTTTCGTTGATTCTAACTTTCCTGATCATGTCTATCTTTTATTTAAAGCATTATATGATTTGAAACAAGCTCCTCGAGCTTGGTATGAGAGGCTATCGAACTTTCTTCTTGAGAACAAGTTCACAAGAGGAAAGATAGATAAGACATTATTTCTTAGGAAAATAAAAGACAAGATTTTGCTAGTGCAAATCTATGTCGATGACATCATTTTCGGCTTTACTGACGACAACCATTGCAAAAAGTTTTCTAAACTTATGCAAGGGAAGTTCAAAATGAGTAGTATGGGAGAGCTGAAGTATTTCTTAGGACTTCAGGTGAAACAATCTGAAGATGGAATTTTCATCTCTCAGACAAAAATCCCTAAGGAGTTGATTAAGAAATTTGGAATGGAGAAGGCAACCTCTATGAGGACTCCAATTTGTTCAACTATATCTCTAGACAAGGATGAGAAAGGGAAACCTTTCGATGAAACCAAGTACAGAAGCATAATTGGATCTTTCTTTACCTTACTGCTAGTAGAATGGATATAATGTTTTCAACATGTGTATGTGCTAGATTCCAAGTGAACTCTAAGGAATCTCATTATGTTGCTACAAAGCGGATTTTGAGATACCTTAAAGGTACACAAATCTTGGCTTATGGTACACCAAGAAGTAA